>JBCAUA010000022.1:407686-432848 GCA_038406235.1 Peronia verruculata | reverse complement strand
AAAAAAAAAAAAAAGGCTGTTCCAAGGCTGAAAGCCAAACACAAAACTTTTCATGTTAATTTTTCGCTGAAAAAAAACTTGAAACGTGTTTTTCTCAAAACATTTTTTTTTTTTTGACAGTTTTTTGCTATCTTCTTTTTTCTTTTGAAACCGATTCAAACCAAATTTGGTGCACATCATTGTCACCACAAAACAAAAAATTACATATGTGCGTTACATTCTGTCAGTAAGTTTTAGAGAAAAATTGGTTTTTAGTTTGCAAAAATGGCAAAAGTTAATTTTTTGCTATAGGGCATTTTCAAAAATTTCCAGAAAGATTTCTGTTGCAGGGGAAGGGCTGAAAATACGTAACTGTTTTAGATATTATATCAAACAATATGTTTACCAAGTTTTATCAAGTTGTGTTGAAATTTAGCAGACTAGATAAGATTTTAAAATCGGTCAATTTAGGGACGCCAAAATCCAAGATGGCGGTGTTGCCATGGCGACTGTATGAAAAGGTCAGTTTTTTTGGATTTGGTGGTGTTGCCATGGCACCCATATGAAAAAGTCAATTTTTTTTTTTCACTGTTATCCTCTAATTTGAACATGCTGAATTCGATGGAAAAGGTTAAAGTAACCTATCTACAATAATAAAATGTAATAGCATGCAAACCTCTTGTGCAAGGCTGATTTCATTTTATGATGGGAGCTGTTTTTTTTTTTTTTTTTGTCCTCTAGGAGCTGGCAACTGTAACTAAGGAACTAAATCAAGTGAGGGAACAACTACTAGAAAGGGAAGAAGAAATAGCAGAGCTGAAAGCAGAGAGAAATAATACAAGGGTAAGTAATGATCATGGAAGATACGGGTATAAGAAGGACAGTCATTATGAATGTGTATTTTTCCCTCAGGAGACAAGCAGTTTCATTTTTGTTGCAAATTGAGACAGATTCAGTTGTTTTATTGTTACTCAGTTATTGAAAAATTTAAGTAAAAAAGCAGGGATTCATGTAATTGAATGCAACAGAAGCATTTGGATTGCACAGTCGATCTTATTGGAAGGCATGTAAATAATTGCCAGCATAATGCCCACTGAGTCTTGGAGCTATTTATATTTCATTCCACCAACAAATAACACATATATGAACGCAGCGTTCCTTTCTTAAAATTATATGTGACTACAGTTGCTGTTCATGAATTAATAGAATTCATGGAAAGAAATCAGTCCTTTTTGTTATTTTTAGTACAACTTGGCAGCCCTCATATATTTGAATTAAGAGTGTGCCACAGTGGAAGGATGGTAATTTGAAAAGAAAAATGTATTTATTTCATTATCATTCATTTTATCATAAAAAGGCCTAAATCTATCTGTACATAAATATATTGTGAGATATGACAGAAAGTTGGGTCTTTTGTCATTTGTTTACACCATCATCTTCAACAGTTTGAAGAGATTATAAAATGTTTTCTTTGTATCTTGGGTCCTCGCGATTTGACAAAAAATAAGATACTTTAAAAACCTCCTGTAAGAGGCAGTTTAAAAAGTGTTAAAAGTGATGCTGTAAACATTGGGCCTAGGATCACAACCCTCTGTCACACTGGCGTACATATACAAAATGTGACATCTTTTACTTTAAAGAAATAAAATAATATAATAAAATTTTGATGAGATTTTCCATATTTATTTGCTTCTTTATTTTTCTTTTGTGGTGTTGAAGTGTTCAAACAGCATTTTATTATAATCTTTGTTTTTTTTCAGTTATTACTAGAACATTTGGAGTGTCTTGTTTCAAGACATGAGCGATCCCTGAGAATGACAGTGGTCAAGCGTCAGGCCTCCTCGCCTGCTGGTGTATCCAGTGAAGTCGAAGTCTTAAAGGCTCTCAAGTCATTATTTGAACATCATAAAGCTTTAGATGAAAAGGTGAGGAGATTGTTAAACAACTATGGTTGTTAGTAATGATATTGTATTTAAATTATCTTTGACTTTACTTGAAAGAGAGATATATGCTGTCTAAATGGAAAATATGTCTTGTCTTCAACTCAGTTTGCTCATGATGAGGCAGTTTGTGAGCCACATCCAGGACAACTAATTTTATTATTTATAAATATTTTGTTTTCTTTTCTATGACTGTCCTTATGAGTCACTTGAATGATCTGTAATTGTTTTATTTTGTGTTTAGGCGTGTGTTTCTTTGCAATCTGGATGAATATACTATTCTTGTATGTAGAATTTATCCCTTTGTGAATACTTGTATTAATGTTATAATTTATTGCTCAGTCTGATTCTTTTTGAGATTTTTACATCCTACATTCTAAATGTCTCAAAGACAAAGCTAAAATAATTTAAATTTATGATCAGTAAGTCTGTTTCATAGGAAGAAGTCAGATTGTTGATGAATGTAATATTCAGCGGGTGTCACATTTGTGATCCATACTATTTACATGGCTATGGATGTATTCAATCAGGTGCGCGAGCGACTGCGTGTTGCCTTAGAGCGTGTAGCCCAGTTGGAGGAGGAACTAGCAAGTGCCAATCAAGAAGTAAGATCCACATACATTTGTTTTATTTCAGCTCTACAAATTACCATCTTTTATTAACAACATGCAATACATATGTCATTTTTCTCTGTGAAAAGTCTCTTACGCCATCAGTTTTAGACATGAGAGATCTTAGTTCATTAACTCCAATGACTGCTGTATTATTTGCTATCTTTTGAGGAGTAAACTTAAAACTTCACCAAACTGCTGACTTGTCTTAAAGCTTGTGTGATATTTATCTTGCTTATTAAAAAAGGACAGCCAATTAATGGAGGAGAATAAAATTATTAGCCTACATGGGCAGACAACAAGAACTTATATTCTGTATCGCATTTATGATGATGCCATACTTTTGAAGTTGTTTAATGTTTTTAAGAAATTTCGTCACCTTTTTCAGTTGTTCACATTCCGAGAACAGGCGACAAAATCTCGTCATTCGAGTGGCAGCGCAGAGGATGTCAAGTCTGGTCGTACTGACTCCACAAGTCAGGGAGATGGTGACTCACGCGAGTCTTCCACAACAAATACGAGTCTACCGAAGGTGGGTGTGGATTTTTCCTTTCTCTCTCACATGAGACTGGAGAGCTAAATAATAGCTTTTCAAAGAGCAATGATATTCGAGATTTATTTTTAGACAAATCACCTGATTGCTGAGATATTGCAAAACAAATCGTCATGTTTCTCATTTGCATAATATATTACTGAATTGTTTTATGCTCCCTTAGGAGGCAGTCACAAGTAATTCCAAATTTCCTCAGGCTTTGTCGCACTTTTCTCATGAAATAGTTTTATTTAGTCTTAATTGCTTTTAAGTTAAAATATGTTTAAATTTGTTTATCTTTTTATTTATTTATTTATTTATTTTACAGCGGATGTCCAATGGTTCTATAGAACCTGATTCTGAAATGGGAAGAGTTTTGGATTTACAAGAAACAGTGGAGAAACAGAATTCAGAACTGACGTCAGCAAGAACCAGGTTGCTTGAACTCAACAACAAATTAACTGAATTAGAAGAAAACTACACTACTAGTCAGAAAGAGCTCGTCAAAGCACAAGAAACAGTCAATAAACTTCAACGTGATCTTCGCGAGGTAAAATATTTTGTTCTTGCATCCAGTGGCACCTCATTGGAAACAATGTAGGACAGAACTGTTGTATTTGCTCTTAACTGTAAGATAATATTTATTATTTACGATTATTGCCATGGCAATAGACACTAGGTGCCAGCAAACTATTACAGTTTTATTTTATAGGTGTGGGATATAGTATTTTTCCTTTCCCCATCTGAAATTGAACAAGAAGACATACATAGAGTCAGTTAATGACATATCTGGCTAAGATATGTAAAGATGCACATGAATTCATTACATGAGTGCAGCTCAGTATTTATGTGAAACTCTAAAGAATGTGTCAGTTGCTGATAATATAATCTCACAATAAATACATAATTGTACCAGTCTCAGGCTCAGAAAGAGGACCAAGAGGAACGGATAGCTACATTGGAGAAACGATATCTCAATGCCCAACGGGAATCCACCTCAGTTCATGATCTAAATGATAAGTTGGAAGCAGAAGTTCAAACCAAGGATGCCAGTCTACGAAGTGTAAGTTGAGTTTGGGCAATTGTGTTTTATAGCTGCTATTTCCAGTATTACTGGTCAGACCCAGCTTTAGGCATATTGTGCAGCAGATTGTTTTTTTTTTTTTAATAAATCATACCAGTCCTATTCAAAGAGTAAGTTTTTTTGTTGCCTTTTTTGTGGCATTATCATGGATTTAAGTTTACCAACAGTCTCTTCACTCTGAATGTTGTTTATCGCTCAGTGAATTGTCCTTGAGTCACTTTGAAGAAAATAACATAGAAATTATTTTCATATCCTCACAGTTGAGCTGTACTGTGAGTTTATAATTCTGTTGTGAAATATTATTTCATTTGACCAGTGTCTCAAGGTCAAAAATAGATCTTTATTATTTGAGATGTAATTTTTTATATGAATTTGATACACAATATAAGATGAGCTGTATATCTTTTTATATTTCTTTCATTTAGTACTTGATTTGGAAAGATAGAAAGAATCCACGCAGATATTATGCTTTTTTTTTAAAAATGGATTTCAGGCTGAGGATAAGATGAGAAGTCTGCAGGAGAAGGTTGAACATTTAGAACAGAAATTGGCTCAGTCTCTAAAGAAAGTGGAAGCTATGCCATCTATAGAAGCTGAATTACAACAGAGAATGGAAGCTCTCAGTCAGGTAGGAGTCCATTTACTCACAGATCATAATTTTCTCAGTGAAAGATTCTTTAAAGAAATAAAAAAGGAAAGAAAAGAAAAGAATCCAGAACACAAATTCAGGGGATGAAACAGTTCTTCATCAGGTTTTAAGACCTAAATAATTCTTAATGGAAAATAGGTAAAAAAAAAAACATTGAGCATGGTCTTGTTGTCTTAATATTGTATATTGTAGAACTTATTTTCCCTCACAAATCCTAATGAAATGAAGTAGGCTGAGTGTTCTGTTGACAGAATTGCAGATTTGTCGAAAATGCTGTGATCATATTTTTATCATTTGTCAGAACTTTGTGAGACAAGTGAGCCTGAACATAGTCATCATTATGATAGACTGAACTTATTATGTTTTCTTTTTTGTTTTGTCCAGGCCGAAGAGAGGCATGGTTCCACAGAAGAAAGGATTCTCAGTCTTGAGCAAGCATTACATGACAAAGATTCAGAACTGCTGAGGGTATGTGCTGGTTATTTGCAACCATAGGCATTGAGAATAGTAGCAGAAATTGAAAATTAGTCGATTACACATTACAATATCAAGTGATTCTTGTAAGTTTTATTGTAGGGATGTCAAACTTCTTACTTCAGTCAGACTTCAGACTTTCTGATGATCACTGCCTTTTCTATCTTTGGCCAATCAGATGTGGACTTGCTGGGTCCAGAAGCCAGTCACGGTTTCATAACAATTTTGAATGCTATACAAGTCCTGCATGATAACAGTGCAGAGGTGCCAATTTTCCTAGATATTACGGAATTCCATAAAATGAAAAACACCAGTAAAGTCTCAATAAAATACCTTATCATTGTTTAAGAAATGGTATCACCCATGCGGATGACAGAATGCGAATAAATTATTTTACGGAAGAACGTGAACTCTTGTGAGATGCCAAAGGACCCATGTAATGATAGGACTGCACTCAAATAATAACATCCATTTGGTGTGCCTGCTTTAGGTCTAGCTTACTGGAGGGACCTTCAGTTCGATTTGGCTGACGATACGCAAACATGTAGTTGATTTAGTGATGATCTCGTATTGTACCTTGTTACCAAAAGCGCGACATAGATGGGCTCTTTATTGACTGTGTTGAACATGATGAACGAGTGAACATCAAAGAAACAGAAAAATCCGTAAATGCTTGGATAAGAAAGATCCAAACAGCGAATTTATCATTCTAAAACTGAAGGAGTCCGGAATCGCTTGCTATGTCACCCAAAAAGCTGGAGTCCATTACAGATCCAAGAATAAAAAAAATCTCTTATTAGCCACTCTTAGAAAAATAATCACAGGAAAATCAGAAATACTACAAGGAGTATGGAAATGCATTGAAGAGATGCTCCAGTACATGTATTTAAATGAAACGGAATAGCCAACTTTGTTTGTTACAGATTAATATGAATGAACAGTTAAAATTGCATCTTTATATGGACTAAGTGTGGATTGGTTGAGGGATGATACAAAGTCACTTTGTAACTTTTACAAATTGTCTGCTAATATTGAAGGTGTGCATCAGACTTTTAGGAAGAATTTTGAATACAGATTTGCCGGCACAGTATTATAATGTAAAACAAATGTCTTGGGGCCAGTCGAAATGAAATGCAAGTCGGCACGCTGGTCTAGAACGAGAAATTGGGTTTTGAATGTCATGCTGGCGATCAGACATCGACTTTTTAAAAAAAATTATTAATGCAGAAATCGAAATTGCATTTATTTCTAAGCAAGACAGTATCGGTCTTACCTTCGATTTATAAAAAATATTTCTTTATCAAAATCAGGTATTTGTGAGGTAGGTATGTAGATTTATGCGTTGGACTGTCCATTTTAACTGGATTTTCTCAGAATTTCCATCATTTGCTAGGGGTCCCTCCTTGTCTCTTTAAACTGCAATATCTCTGGCTAGAATAAAGCTAGCTCAAAACTTTTTTTCGCCACCTGAAAGGGTATGAAATGAGCTTTCACATGACACCAAAAACTCCATATGGTGAAAAATTGATTTATGTCTCATTTTGACTGGCTGTGAGACAAATCTAATGCTTACAAAAAATTTGTTTAGAAATGGTGGATAACACATTCCATTAAATTTCTTCTGTTTTAGTCTCGGCAGCGTGAAAAGATGAATGAAGAGCACAATGTACGACTGTCCTCCACTGTTGACCGCCTATTGACAGAATCCAACGAGCGGTTGCAACTGCACTTAAAAGAGAGAATGAGTGCCTTGGAAGAGAAAAATCAATTGACCGCTGAATTGCAAAGGATCAGTAAACTGCTGGAAGACACACAACAAGAAAAGGTACATTAAAAACTGAGTAATCACATGTAAAGTTTGATCTTATTTTGACCAGTTCGTATTTGACATCAAACAGACTATGATTAATAGTATCATTTTTGCTCTAATTTGAAGCAGATTTCTTTCTTCCATGGTTGAAGTAGCTCTTGTCATTAGTGCATGGTTTGAATTTCACACTGTTAGGCTCAAGAAATGTTAAAAAAAAAAAATATCAGTCCAAATCGTGCTTAAAATATCAGGAAATAATTTTGATTTGATGTAACAGACTCTCACATATGGAGCAATCATGTCTTGTTTCTCAGGAACGCATCAATGACGACCTGCTACGATACAGAAAGGAGGTGGAAACGCTACGCATGCAAATGGAACAATTGATGAGGTTTGTGAATGATTTCTGGGGAGTTTGTTATAATGAAACAACATGACAGCTGTGTTGTAGATCACATGCAGGAGAGGATTGTGGAAAGACATGAATACAACTCACCAAGTAAACAGTATATTTATTCACTACTTTATGTAGATGGAGAGAATGAATTATCATGATTAATATGAGTCCAATTTTGACATTTCTTGTGTTTTACAGTAGGATTACCCTGGTAAGAAAGGACTGCTGGAATGATATAGTTCTTGGTTGATAATTTCATCTTTACAGGGCTGGTTATGCATTTGAAGATAACGTATCACGTCGACATCAGAGAGGCAGGGAACAGGCACTGACCGACGATCCCACAAAGGTACAGTATATTGATACCTAAGAGCAGTCATGGCATATGGTGCCTTTTGAATGTAATGTGAGTGATCTTGTCGAAGGACAGACTGAATAATGATGCAAAAATAGTATAAAATAGTAGTTTTTTTCATTTTTTTTTTTTTGCATTCGCACTTGATGGCATAGCTATACAATTCGGTAAAATAATTGTGCAGAATAATGAGTTGGTAAACAAGAGAGGATGAGTTAAGAAATGAAAAAAAAAAAATCTGTAGCGAAATAGAAAGCAAATTGAATTTTTATCATAGCTTGTAGTGAGTTGTGGTCATTATCACTTATGATAAGATGTAGTTGAGACTGTAGATCATGGCAAAGACACATCCTGCCAGCAAAACATTTCACAGTTCTGGAAATTGGTTGAATCCCAAGGAATATGTACTTTTAACACTATAGTCGTGTTTTTGTCACATAAATGATCAATTGTTTCTTTGCACGAAGCAAATTATTCCTTGGTTTCTTGCATTAGCTGAATATATACATATTTTGAGCCAGTCAGATTTAAGTAATCAGTATTTGTACTTCATAGCTTAGTCCTACACAGAGCCTCTCAGAATTTTTGTATCTTTTTCTCTTTTTTTTTTTATTGCTCAGTGCTTGTCATATAATTCTGAAGTGCAGGCTATTAAGAGACAGGATTGTTGTAAGTTTTATGTGAACAAGGTGCTTTTTGTTTTGCATCAGAATTCTTGAAAGACTTCTGAGTATTTTTAATTTGTAGTGTTGAGTTCCTCCAGGCTTTAATTGAGAGTCCACGGGCCTGTATCTGATAGAGGTAACCCAACATATAAAGGTTTCATGTTTCCAGCATGACTGTTTTTCATCACTTGCTTTTTAGACAGAGCAGATTTGTATCTTTTAACCTTCTTTACAAATTTCTGCATGTATCTTTTAACAGTTTTAATGATGCTTTTGACTTTTCCATGTTTGACCATATTAGGTGAACACATTGAATGAACAAGAGTGGGAGAAGCTGCAGCAGGCTCATGTACTGGCTAATGTTGCACATGCATTTGATGCAAGTGATACAGAGGGCACTGATGACAGTGAATCCTTGTTTGGAGGTGTGGACCTGCTGTCACCATCTGGGCACACAGGAGCACAGACTCTGGCAATCATGTTGCAAGAACAATTGGATGCCATCAATAATGAAATTAGGTCAGAAACCAACATTAGTCTGGTAGCTTGGCATAAACTTGCATTTGGATGATCTGTTCACAGGCTGAGTTTTGTATTGGGAATTACAACAGTTCAGGAAAAGAAATCAATAAAAAATATGTTTACATAAAAACCTGCTGTAGTACCTATGAAAAGTGTCCTGATTTAGCATTTGAAATTCCTAGGAGATAACTTTATGTTCAGAGAAAATCATTTGAAAAATAGGAGAAATGATAAGAACAAATAATTTGGAAAGGATGGGATAATTGACAAACTACTGGTATTTAGAGTTTGTGTGAACAGATGTGATTTATTGATATAGCTTGCTATGAAAAGTGCATTTAAAAAAAAAAAATTGTAGCTGGCTCTTTGGAGGCGTGGAATTACAAATGCTATTGTATTTGACAGGTTGATACAGGAGGAAAAGGAGAGCACAGAACAGAGAGCTGATGAACTGGAAATCAGGGTAGGCAGCGGTAGTTTGGATACTTTACCTGGGCGGTGGCGGGGTTATGAGCGCTCAGCTTCCCCACCAGCTAGTGGGCGCTCTACCCCAACCCACCCCCGTTCTTCTTATCAATCCAGGGACTCTTTACAGAAATACCATACTGTAAGTGCTGGCTGTTGGCTCTGGAGGAGGGACAGGGGGCTGTGTTGTAGCTTTGTGGACAGGTTCCCATTGTTGTATTGTTCCATTCTCACAAGAACACAATTGGTTGTTGGTCTTGGTTGAGAATTATATTTCAAGAGACATTCATCTTTGACTGGGTCAGTCAGGTGCAGTACAGTTAATTTTACTGGCACATAGTAATGATAAGTACTATAAATTGATCATGTCTGTGGCTTACTGCCTTATATAAATCTATGTCTCAGCAAAACTTCATGGTTGCAATGGGAAAATTAAAATAATCTGTAACATTCAGCATTGTCTATGATAGTGTAAGACGTTAGGGCTTGCTCATTTCAAATTCAGAAACTAGAATTAAGAGAGAAAAATATCAGTGAAAAAGTTACCTCAAAGTGTGATTGATAACTGCTGACCATCTGCCAGTGTGATCTTGATTTGTCCACACAGCAGCAACATGCTTGAGCCACCTGCTGCCTTCTATCCAGCCATAGATGTTGTATCCCTGTCGGCACCAGACTCGAATGTTCTTGCATTAGCTTCACCTTCCTGGATCAGTGCCTTATAGTCAGTTAGTTTACAGACACAATCCATTTCCATATCCTCAACACATGCCTAGTTCTCCCCTAGCTTTTCACATATCACACAGATCTGGTCACCATTGACCTGAAAACTGGATGACATATTGGATTTTGTGATGATTTTTTTTTTTTTTTTTTTAAATTAGTTTTTACAATTGTTTGAAGAGTGCTAGGACACGCTGTTCAGAGGAATACACTGGTGAAATACTAAGCAGATGATATCTTTATTTAAAGTGTGGCCTGACAAACTGTATAAGATTAAGACTGGGAAAAATTTGTTAAAACTTCCACAGCAGAAGCAGATCCTCGCTGAACGAGTTAAGGAAAAATATGACATAGTTCTCCGTCTTTTTTCTTTAAAGTAGAATAATTGTTCTTTTTAGTTTATAGTTTTGATTCACAGTGACACGGTTTCTCCTGTTCTTTGGAATATTCTGTATGTCTTGCATGATAATGCAAATGGATGTTTCTATATTTCGTAAGCTATCTTTAAGTTTTCGCTCAAATGTTTATGTAACCTGTTGTTCACGGGATAGCTCTTGTGAATTTATTTAAATTTGTCTCAATCAGTGATTGGAACATTAAAGTTTTTATTTTAAATGCTAAGAATTGGATTACCATTACCATTTGCATGGCTGTGCTGCTTCTTATTGTATTACAGTTTACCATTTGTCAGGTAAGGGATAAGGGAAGAAATTGCAGTATTTTTCTATTCCATCTTGAGTAATTTTTTACATAAGTTATCAGCTTCTTTGAAAAACAATAGTTGTTACAAATTAAACAAAAATAGGGCAGATTTGTCCAAAAACTTGTCAGTAGTGGTTGGAGGTGCTTTATCATAGATGCAGTTAGGAGCTTCCAACACAGAATGCAAGAAAATATTTCAGGAGGTGAAAAAAACTTGAATTTGACAATTTTTAAGGTGAGATACTCCAATCTCAAGGGGAGCAAGAAACCATTAGGCTATGAAAAGGTTGCAAGCTATTATCCAATGTAAAGTGATAGTGTCATCCCACATGCATGTATTTATCCAAATCTATGCCATCAGATTTCTGGATAGCCAGATAGTTTTCTGCACAGATTTTTTCATGAAACCAGTTACACCTAGTTGATTTTTTAAAAATTATGCACACTTAGTTCCACTGAAAATGCTCTGACTGCAGAATTTTTGTATCTTAGTGGTCCCTTCCCTTTTCAGACTGATGATGTTTCCAGGTTTCTTTCTTGATGACCCTCTTAAATTTTTTAATCTCTGTACAGCATTTGTTGGGTTGTCCATTTTTCCATTCAACATTTTGAAGGTACAAGCCCATCACTCTAGACTGCCCCTTTAAACAATTATAGTACCACAGAAATTGTGTTCAGTTCATGTATGGTGTTTATATTTATCCCCTCAGCTGTATTTCTTTGTTGGTATTATGTCTTGACAAGCTTTCAGATTCCAACACTTAAATCTGTTGTGAGATCTGGTCAGATCCCTATGATTTTTACTGTTAAATGGTTTTCACTCCCAATGTCTTGATATATTTTTTCTTTATTATTTTGTCCAATTGCTTGATCAGGGTGACACTAATTTCCAGCATGTAATAATTCAATTTTTGTTTTCTGTAGGCTAAGTTACTTTTCATTTGCCAAGGACAAGTGTTGTAAAGAGCTGAGGAAAAAAAAAACTTAAGCTGGTATTATTTGAAACAAGTGAGGCAAAGAATTAAGCAAAAAAAAAAAAAAAATAATAACACAATGAGAACAGCACTTTTTCGTAATGTGATAAATGTTCAGAATTTACTGTTACTTGTGTTTCAATAACACAAGAAAGGTAATAATTTGTTTTGCTTGTTAAATGCCTGCCCCGGAATATTCTTCACGGGTTCAGGACTTGGTCTTTCAACCTCCTGGATGGAGGTCAATGCTTGTTTTATACCACTTGTACATAGCAAAGGGAAATAATTTAGCTGACAGCCAAATGGCTTCATTGTTTGTCATTGATGGTATAAACATTTTTTTTTTGTTTTGTTTTCTAATGCACTGGCTGTTGTTTCCAAATGTTAATGTTGTCTTATTAGTTACCATATCAGTGTGTAAAAAAAAAAAAAAAAATATTATTCAAAATGAGTGCAGAGGAATTTTTTTTATCCCTCCTTTAATCACAAATAAGGTTCAATGAATGATGTGGTAGAGATGTGGTCATACAATGTTTTGACCTCTAGGAGTGTTAGCAGCTTTAGTATCTCAAAAAGAATTCTGAGCTGAAGTTTTGATATGAGATGATAAATATCCATTATTCAACATTTATCCCAAGTCCAAGCTCATTGCAGACTAATAAGATCATGAAAGTGATGTTCATATTTAAATTTTTCCTTTGCATTTGAAGGATTTATCCTGTCATTAAATGACATTGATTTCAGTGTTAAAATTTTCCTTTAATTTAATTACAGTGGAATCCGTTAGTCAGCCCCTCGGAACTGAGAAAAAGTATTGACTTTAAGTGAGGTTGACTTTATCCGGTTTCACATATCTGGTCAACACAGAGGGTCAGTGTTACATATTTATTGGTTTATGCCCCTTGGGACATTCTGATCACGCAGTAGACGATAAAAGCTCGGCTAGTCACATCACGGGGAGCGTAGAATGTAGGAAGTAACATGTGTTGAAATATATACAGTGTATAGGCAAACCTGCTGTGGTATTCCATCCCGCCCCTCATTTTTATGTTATCACTTTCAGTCCACTTGTTACCAACCACGATGTGAATTCATCCAGGGATCTTTCACTCAGAAGTCTGGTCGGATGCTGATGACCTATTTAGCTTACAAGTTATAGGAATGAACGTGTTTGTTATTCTTAAGTCTTTCAATTGTGGTGATCTATGGATAAGGTTTTTTAACCCATTTTCAATCTTCTCCTGGATGGTTATCTCTGTATTATTATATGATCTAAAGATGTGACTGAAAAAAAAAAAAAATCAGGCGTAGTGCCTGTCTACACAAGTGTGAGTGTCAACAAGTAGAGTAAAGAGAGTCTACATAAGTGTGAGTGAAGAGTAGGGGTGAAGAGAGATGAGTGGGAGTTGGTGTATCCTCGCTAACGTAAGGCAAGCAGAAAAGGCCAATCACTGACCATCCATGGGCCAGAAGTGCCATTTTAGTGTAAATCTGCTGTGTGGGTGTGTGTTTGTGTAATCCCCACCAACACCAGACAGGTTGAAGAGAGCTGAGCATCTTCTCAATTCAGCGACAGGCGCTAGTGTGTCGTAGCAAAGCGTCTCTGTCTCTCTGTCTGACTTTTTTCTCTTTGTCCTCACAATTTCCGGCTGTCAGTCAGCCAGCGCGGGTAAGCGAGTTTGACCCCTGAAGGTGTTGACATTATCAGACACAAGACTTATGAGAATATAGAGGGGAAAAAATGGGGCCGCCGGAGCAGGGTGACCTTAACTGAGAGTTTACTTTAAGTGAGTTGACTTCTCATGGGTTCCACTGTAGTTAAAAAATGAAATATGATGACAGCAATAATTTAAAAATTTTTCCTGCAAGCACATTTATCAGCTTATTCCAGGATCTCTGACTTTAATATTTCTAAAGAATGCCTGCCAGCCACAGCACATAATATTGTGTTTTTACTCTTCTCTTAGGCTCCAGCTGGAATGACAACTCAGATGTACACCTACTCATCATCTAGTCCCCAGCTTGCCACGGCAGCAGATTCTAGTCCAGGCCAGCAGGTTAGCATGGGTAGATTTAACCCTTCAATCGATTGTTTAGCAAAATTCTTGTCCTTTACAAGTTGAAAACATAGTCCTGAGCCAGTAGTGTTCTTTGGGTTGATACTGAATAGGAGAAAATCAGAAATAGTCTAAGGACCTCATTGTCACGGTTTTTGTTTACATTTGTGTGGCCATATTTACATGCCATGACAATGAGATTTTTCAGATCAGAGGTTCACGTTACTGTGTTACTTGATAAATAGATCATGTCCAAGCCAACCTTTTTTTTTTTTTTTGATTCCAGTGAAATGAAAGTAACTCATTTTTATATGATTTGCATCTCATTTTCACTGTTTATGCCTCATTGCCACAAATATAGAATGTGGAATGGAACAGAATGCTTAGTTATGTAAAAAAAAAAAGAAAGTCCTTTGCTTTTCTTACCAAATGGGTATTATAGAGAACAAAAGTGTATCCCACATTTTCTTCGTTTTTTTTTTTTTTTTAATTTAAATATTAAGTTTTTATTGACTGTTGTGTCTCACAGTCGCTTTCTTTTGCATCATTTAGTCTTCTTTGTTAAGTGGTAGAAACTAAAGATTTGTGTCCCCACCCCCATTCCTACCTGCAGTACAGCAGAGATGATAGTACAATCAATTCAAAAGAAGAATCTCGACAGATCAAATGTGAATCCAGTCCTCCAACACCACGAGCCCTGCGATTGGAGAGAGTGGCAGCTGCTTTGGCCAAGAGTCCTGAGGAAACTGTTAGGTAGGTGGAGTGTTAAAAAATTAAACTGTTGGAATAGGTGTTTTGGAAATAGTGGAATGAGGAATGATCATAATAGTGTTACCTAAGACAGACTGTTGATAAAAAATGCACATGTTTGAGGGCATGACTTTGACACATTCAGTCACCAAATTGCTTTGAAGTTTTCAGGTTCACATGTATATGTCAGTATACATAATGAATACATGAATACTAATCATGGCAATTCTGATTGTTGAGGGCTAAATTTGCATGATTCATTTTCTGTTATGTATGTAGAGATCTGTTTCAATCTGAGCTGAAGATGTGACAAAGGTTCCCCTTTTTTTCACTATCAGTCATAAAGGAATAGATAAATTGATGCATAGTTGATCAGAAGCAAAACAAGTGCTTCATGGAAATGGGAGGTTAGTGGTGGAATGATATAGATAGTAACAGGAATATCAAACTTTCAGAAATGTGACTGTCACTGTCTAGTCATTGTCAACTTTTCTATTCTTGGCCATTTAAGCACTGGCTTTTGCTGAGTTTTGATTGCAGTTTTGGAATAGAATTTTATGTGATAATTCCCACACAATAATGGTGCAACCCAAGTACAATAGAAATTTGCACATGCTATGAGTGTGCACTGATTCGGCATTTGGGGACTGTGTGAAGTCCTAGACTGAAGTTACTAATGCTTAGTTCTCACACTGGACAACATGCAGTCAAGCAGTTGTGTGAAAGTTGTTGGTGGAGAAGCAATACATGAAACCATTTACAAAAACAAACAATATGGCCATGGTCGTAGAATGATTTAATATCAGACGCAGTCATTCCTGCAGTAGACCTAAATTACAGGTATGTTGATGATTATGATGGTGCCACCACTTTGGAAACACTCCCTCTTTTTTTGTGTGTTTATGTGTGACTGTGTGTGTGTTACTGTTGTCATTGTTGTCAGCTTTGTTCAAAATCATTTTGTTTTTAAAATAAACCCATGCCAGGTTTCTGTGAAAACATAAAAAACTTCTCTTTACACAAAGAGGCCAAAATTATTTATTTATTTGTGTATCTTATGTAACTGGTAGCCGGACATCACCAACTGACTTTAGACTTTTTGGTGAAAACAATTTGACATCCATATAGTAAAATGTTGATCCATGTGTAGATATATCACTGTACCCCACCGTGAAAGATGAAATTTGAATTCATGGAAAAGGGAAGATGTTTGATACAGCTTGATTGTCTCACTTCTTCCTTAGCTAAAACAACTGTGCCAGGTCAGATGGCCATAAAGAAACTCTACTTATTAATAATTTTTGTGTGTCTATATAAACAAAAGAATGAAATGTTGTCATGAAAAATTGAAAGTAATAAAAAAGAAGCAAATGTGGAATTTTAATTGGTCATTCATTGAAAGCACAAAAAGATCAAAATTGGGATGTGAAATAGATGTCTGACGCTAGGCAGATATTACCCATTCCTTTTTCAGCCGTTTACAGCAAGAACTGAGCATGGCATCTTCCAACAGCCCACTGGGCAGCTTGACCAGTAGCCAAGACTCGCTGCACAAACAACATCATCCTAACCCAAAGAAGAAAGGATTAAAAAGTTCTCTGGGTCGGTTTTTCTCCAAGAAAGAAAAGCAGAAACCTAAAGAATATATGAATCGGGATCTAGGGGCTGCAGGTGAGAACTTCTGTCTGTGGAGCCTTTGAGATATCCTTTTCCTTTTTCTCTGGCTGCTCCCTTTTTTCCTCATGCCACGTCTGAGACAGCCATCAGTGATCTTTCTTAAGATCAATCTTACCAGTAATTTTTTTGTTTTGTTTTTGAAATATTTGCCAATTGAAATGTGGTTAGACTAATAAACAACCTTTACACTCAGTTTAACCTGGTCAGCGATTAAGTGAATAGTCATCTGGTTGAAAACAATGTAAATCTCAATTTTTTTTTTTATGGGAAATATTTATTTATTGACAGATTGCTTTATATAGTTAGTGATCCTAGCAGTGTTATTGTTTTAAATCCACCAATTTTTAGACTAGCAATGAATCAGAGCAATCATCCAGCCTAAGATTTTGATGCTGGTACTGTATTTTTTAATGAGCAAAGATGCATTGTGACATAGACTTTTTTGTTTCAAATGCAGGCAATTACAATGATGCAGGAGATGCAAGCGGATCTGAGGTTGGCTTAGGTCTGGGCCAGTCAGACTTTGATCGTAGGAAGAAAAAGAAGTGAGATGTCCTGATATTATTCCTGTTACTTGTGTCTGTTTGTTTGTTTATTTCACTGTACATCCCACAGGAATTGTGGTGTCTGTACATCTCATAGGAATTGTGGTGGAAACATACCTTTGTTATTTTGTGAGCTTGTCATTTTTGCATCAAAGGAGGTGTGAGTCAAATGGATGCCATCCTGTGATGTACTCGTTCTTGCAGCATAGGAGACTGGGTCAGGCAAACATCAAGCACTGATGTGCAAGTATTGTACATTAGGAGATATATTTTCATAATTGTTGTGCCAGTCATTGTTACTTGAGGAGAGGTTGTAATACATTTTTATAACAGGCTACCCATTTGACATTCTCATATATGCCTAAAGTGTTATTTATATCTTCGAACATGAATTAACATCAGTGTCGTACCGTTAGCACAAAAGTACTCCTGTGACAGTTACGGGGTTCAGGAATACTCCTTGGCCCCTGATAGTAAGAAAAGGTTACTAACCTTTGGATTGGAACCAATGTTTTTGTTTATTCCTACAGACATGAGTTGTTAGAAGAAGCTATGAAAGCCAGCACACCTTTTGCTTTGTGGAATGGGCCCACTGTGGTTGCTTGGTTAGAGGTGAGAAGAGAAATGATGCTATTTATTTGGTCTCAGCAATTGTCATGCATTGCATCAAGTTGCTAAAATACTTATTTTAGAGTGTACAGGATTGTAAGAGATAAATGCCACATCTTTCTTTTGACTGATTGAGTCAAGCATTTGCTCTACTTTTCAACTGTCTTATTCTGTATTATAATGCTGTAATGTGAGACATGGTGGATGTTGAGATTTAGATCTGTTTGTAATAGAGACTGCAGATTGTAATGGTCCAGTCAATTTTGTTATATTCATGTATAGAAATATAAATGAGTGACATTGCCAATTTTTCTTTTTAATTATTTTATTATTCTTTTTCTAAAGATTTTATTTGTTTGATCCTCCTCAGTTGTGGGTTGGCATGCCAGCCTGGTATGTGGCTGCCTGTAGAGCGAATGTGAAAAGTGGAGCCATCATGTCCGCACTGTCAGATACAGAAATACAGCGGGAGATTGGCATCAGCAATCCTCTGCATCGACTAAAGCTACGACTGGCCATTCAGGAGATGGTTTCATTGACTAGTCCGTCAGCACCAAAAACTTCCAGAACAGTAAGTGGCGTGCAAGATTTGAAAGATGTGAATACATCAACATTTCATCATGGTCATTTCACTATTGTGGATAAATAAACAGAAACTGTTTAGTGCAAAGAAGACTTGCAAAATGTATATTGTTTATGTGGCAGACAATTTTGATGATATTGGCTGTTAAAGACAATGGGGGTGACCTGTTGTTGCAGCTAATTTTATTGAGAAAATAGCTGATCGTTTTCGTTAATCCTTGTTAATCCTCATTAGACCATGTTGCTAAATTACATTTTTGGGGCTTTTGTTTAGTCTGTTTCAGCAAATTTAACTCTGAAATGCATATTTAGACTGACTTAGAAGAAAAAAAAATTTTCATTAAAAATTCGTTTACGTTGTAAGACACATGATTTCTCCCTTCGCCTCAATTTGTGCTTGATTTCATTGTGTCATGTCTCATTTAATATTATGAAGAGTGCAGCCATTTTCCCTTTGTAGAGTGTAATCCAGCTTGTCTGGAAGATAATGGCTTGGCAAAGTTTTAATTTCTTAGTATTGCAGTTGAATAATGTCTTTACTGGTCTTTAATAATGTCTTATCTAGATTATTGAGCCCTGAAATGTCATGGTAGGTTTGATTTATCTACATAACTTAGCACAACTGATCCCTCAGCAGTTGTGAACTAGCCAGTATAGTAATGTTGAAATAAACTGTTTCAGACACTTGCTTTTGGGGATATGAACCATGAGTGGATAGGCAAAGACTGGTTACCCAGCTTGGGGCTACCACAGTATCGCACACATTTCATGGAGTGTTTGGTGGATGCTCGTATGCTGGATCACCTCACCAAAAAGGACCTGAGAGGTCAACTTAAAATGGTCGACAGCTTCCATAGGTTAGTGGATTAACTTGTCTCTCGTTGCCTTTTTAATGTCAAGGGCTATTTGGTCAAAGACTGCTCTTCATACTTTGCTGTGAATGTCCTTCCTTCGAAGCAGCTCACATCACAATGTTTAATTAAGGTAATCGTAGTAGGCATAAACAGTGGTGCCTTAAATATAAGTATTGATGATGTCATTATACAAACATCAACATCCCAGCTTTTGCTGTTGATAGGATTAATTCGTATTTGATTTTGCTGTGATTGTAAGTATCTACAACACTAACCTACAACTCAAATGTTAAAACTTGAAGATCCCAACCAGTTTTGGAATGAATGTGATGGAGAATATGAAACAGCTTTGACCGAAATGTCATTATTTATGTTTGCTCTGTAATGTAAGATGTCTTTGGCCTTTCAGAGTTGTGTATTTTCATTTGTTACAGAACAAGTTTGCAGTATGGCATTAACTGTTTGAAGAAAATCAATTATGATAAAAAAGAGTTGGAAAGACGGCGAGAGGAAAGTCAAGCGGATGTAAAAGGTTTGTTACAATCCTCAGATTTTTTAGATGAAGACAGCCAATTGAACATGTACAGAGAAATGTGTTGTGTGGAGATCAATCAGAATGTATTTTAGCACCAGATATAGTACTCCATAAGTTAAAAAGGGTCAATATTTATCATACTAAGTTTTGAAGATAGATTAGTTGTCTGTGAAACCTTTTCATATGCAAAAGTGAAAGGATTCTTGGTAATATTCAATTATTTAGCTAGAAAATTGTATGCACCTTAACTGCTTTTTTTTTTTTTTTTTTGTGCTTTGTCTTCAAAAGTTTGAATTACTGAGTCAGTATTAAGAAAGAATAAGCAATGTAATCATTAAATAGGAATCCAGTTTAGAGCATTGTGAGAATAATCAGAATTAAATTAGTCAATAGCAAAAATTTAATGTCAAGAGCCATTTATGATTATTTTTTTATTCCAAAATTTAATCGCTGTAGGTCTAACCAATATCCTCAGTGCAGCGGAACCATCTTTCCCCCGGTATAATAACAGGCCTATTTACTTGCATAATAAAGTGTACGCTAGTCTGGGGTGTGAGGGGCATATATGTTTCTTCTCTTCATTAAGCCGGCAAGATCGTTTAGCTAATTTCAATTGGCCAACATGTCGGCTGTATCCGGCGAACTTTCACCCATGGTGCCTGTTGCAAAAATTTTCTGACCTTTTTGTGAAAACAGTTTGACATCCCTGTTCTATTGAAAAAAATATTTATCTCAGTTCAGCCATCATTATGCCATCAATCCTGCTTGACAAGGGTCCTAGAGAACTCACAGGCATGTAATTTGCATATGGCAATCCATATTCTCTTCAGTTTTTAAGTTGTTTTCTATGATCTTATGTATGTTTTTGGAAATATTTACTATGCTTGTGTGGACATCCATTTGGGTACTGTTTTATGAAATTTGGACAGAAGTGGTTGATCGTAAGTGTCATCAGACAAACTCAGCTAACTAGAAAACAAGAACGATAAATCAAATGAAAATCACCACCAAATGCCTGCATTTCAGTCAATGGGATGATATTCAGTAATACCAAATTTATAAAGTAGGCAGGTAATGATACCTCCTAACTAACATTTGCAGGTCTATTACATAATAGCATAGTTACGTAAGATTTGCTCAATGTGAAATAGCATGATTATATTTTGTTCCGTTTGCAAACAGATGTTTTAGTGTGGTCTAATGAGCGAGTGATCCAGTGGGTGCAAAGCATCAATCTACGAGAATATGTCAACAATTTGCTGGAATCGGGTGTACATGGAGCATTGATAGCCCTTGATGAAAGCTTTGACCACAACAGTATGGCCTTGGCTTTACAAATTCCCACACAGAATCAGCAGGTAACAGGAAATCTTATCAATAGACTTATGAATTTATGGTTAGATTATTAGTTAGCTACTTGTGTTGAGAATTTGAAAACATTTGTTTGACTATTTTACGTTTAATGGCCTTGCTTTACAGTTATTATATTATTAGAGAAATTGCACATTTACATAAGTTTCAGCATAATTTGTTGGTTGATGCACTGTCCTTGAGCAGCCGGTGAGCCTTCAGCTAGGACTGGTTTTCACTGTAGATTTATGACTAGGTGGTATGATGGCAGATATAGATTTTTTGCAGCGACAAAGATATCAGGATCATTGCCATATGAAGCTGTCAGGAAGATGGCCTTATGATAGCAATGTGGATAAAAATGTCAATTTAGTTCGTAAAATAGAAGATTCACAAATGGGTTAAGTTTCCTTTTAAAAATATGTTAAATAACCCGTTTAGTCGCAGTTAGTAATTGACAACTTTATAAAACAGCACTTTCTTACTCTAAATGTACAAAAATGAACACCACAAATTTTATCATGCAAATATACTAGCTTCAGCTTTGTGCAGTGATGGATTCTAAATGGATCTGATGAGAGTCAGGTGACCTTTATCCAGTGTAACTTCAGGTTTTGTCATATATGGGGTACATCAAATCTTATATTTCCTAAAAATAACAGCAGTGAACTCTGAGTGCTCCCATGAAGTGAGGCTGTTTTTATGGTTATGATGCTATTCACTGAGTGAAACTGGTACTTGATGGGCCATCTGTGTAGACTGCCATTAGGCGAGTAATGAGAACTGACTTTCTCCTGTTTGTAACATTTTTCAGGCCCGCCAGGTGCTAGAGCGAGAATTTAACAACCTATTAGCCAAAGGAACTGACAGAAGATTAGAAGAGGTAGGTTGATTTGTTCATCATGGCTTGTGTGTGTCATCTGTATTTGATGTACCAATAGTATGCATTATATTCTACCTCTCAGTCACTGTCTTTTGATTTCTTTCTACAACATTGTTTTCTCACCAACATGAATGTGTGCAGTATGTTTTAAAGGTGTGAGGCTTGACCACAGGGAGTACGTGGTAAGGGCATAAGACTGTCTGATTACAGGGCATCTGTTTTAATGGTGTGAGACTGTCTCACTGCAGGGAGTATGTTGTTAGGGTGTGAGACTGTCTGATTACAGGGCATACATTGTAATGGTGTGAGACTGTCTGATTACAGGTATATATTGGTGTGGGACTGTCTGATTACAGGTATATATTGTAATGGTGTGGGACTGTCTGATTACAGGGCATATATTGTAATGGTGTGAGACTGATTACAGGGAGTATGTTGTTAGAATGTGAGACTGTCTACTACAGGGAGTATGTTGTAAAGTGCAAGCAGTAAGTCTGTCTGACTGCAGAGAACATGCTGCAACACTGTCAGACTGAACACACAAGTACACAATTGCCACATGAGATAATGTGAATAAATGTACCATATATGATGATGGTATGAACTTGTGAACACAAGGAAGATGTGTTGACAGATTGAGGCTGTCTGAATACATTATGCTTGATGTGGCAATGTGAGGCTGAATTTATGATGTATGTTATCTTATTTGAAACTATGAATGGTTTGTTATGATGGCATGAAATTGAACAGATTGTGTTGTTGCGATTTGCAGCTGCCTGAAATACATGGAGTATGTTTTAGCTGGCGCAAAACTATGAACGAAAGAGGTGTGCCTTGATAAGTCACCACTCTCGGAATATGTGAATATATATATATATCAGGGATGTCAAATTTCCTACTTTAATAGGATTTCCTACTTTTTGTCTGTGGGTAATTTCTCTGTTGACCCTAAATCTGGTTTATTTACCATTAACGTACTTGAGTTTTACTATTTGCTGAAGAACATACCAGGAACTTTTTCTACTTTTTCATGTTGACAGGTTGATATCCCTGATATATATTGCGATGATGTGAAACAGTTTGGAATAGGTAGAGATGGTTTGAAACTGAATTCATGGAGTGTGCGGTGATAGTTTGAAGCAGTGTGTGTTAAGTGTAAAAGTGTTCCCAGGAAGCAAGTTGTGCTGATGAATGTCTGTGCCTACTTTAAACAATACATTGTGATGATATGTGACTTGGGAGAATGTGCCCAGCAATAATGCAAGCACATATTTGAAATTGTGGGGGCCTATCACAAAGGAAATAGGACTGCTTTTTGGGTTTACCAGAATGTGGACTCTTCTCAAAAAGTGATAGAAATAATCAACTAAAATCAGTTGTCGTCTGTTAGAAAAAAAAAGGTGTGTTTGCAGAGGGAGAAGAAATTGACACGATGAAAGGATGTGAGTTTGACAGTTGTGGTGCATGCCTTGTGTGCTCTGTCTGTTTAATGTGGACATTAACTCTGCATTTTCTTCCACCTTACAACTACTGGTGTAATTTCCCAGCTAGAGAAGTGATTGATGTGTGTATACCTGCATCCCCATCTCTGTCTATGCTAGAGCTATTCTTGCTGTATGTCCTCCTGTCTGGGCCAGTAATTCTAGCGCTCTCATTGATGTGAGGGACAGCATCCAGGAAACCAGGTCAACAACTACAACAAAACAATATCTATGAAAGCCTAAGGACATACCCCTTACATTGTCAACCATCACTGTTCTTCAGAATATTTTAGCTCTTGGCGCCAGCCATACAAGGGTTGGGTGCAACATGAGTGACCCACTCTGACAGATATAGCCTATTGTGATGCTCATTCCACATTTGCTTTAGTCCATGTTTGGATCCTTATGCTGAGTTTCTTACTGTAAGTGTAAATTCTTATTCTTGCTGGCCAGAGGATAATCAACAGATGAATCTCACTTTTTCAGCGTGGATTTTCAAATCAGGCTTTACATGCAGGATTGTATCAAAATGTTTTACCAAGATGACTATATTTCTTTTTGTTTTATTCGTTTTTTAAATGATATTTCCTATTACACGAGAAATGGCTAATGCAAATGAGGAATGACTATTGTGGTGTAATGCGTTTAGCCAAACATGGTATTGTTATAGGGATCAGAATCAGAGAAATTTGGATTACTTGTTTGCAAATTCATGTATAGTTTCTGCTGCCCTAGCCAGGTTTTAGTGGCCAAGGTTACAACAGTTAGCCAGGCAATTGTCCAGAAACAGGTGGACAATATTGGTAATATCAAACTTCCATTGATTCTTTAACCTGGATGCTTACCCTTGTCAGTTCAATTATTGATGTTGTATTTTATATTCATTTTAACTTCACATCATGTTTCATAGTCAGACTATGTTCATTTTGATGCTGAAACTTTTAGTTTAACAAAGTCAGTTTTGCTGTAGTGTTTCTGTTTTGTTTGGCCCATCATCAACTGCTGAGCTCAGATCATCTCACACATTCTCACACTTACATATTACATCTCTAAAATGTGCATTCTGTCAAAATAAAGGCAGTCTAGTGTCAGCTGAGATGAAAGTCTTGGTTTGTTTTTGCCGTGTCTCAGAATTGGAAGTCAATTTTCCACTCTTTGGAGCTTTATTTTCTTTCTTTTTCCTTGGTAATTTTTTTTTTCAAAAATGGATTTAGGAGGGGGAAATCTGTGGGTGGGGTACTATTTGGATGAAATTAAAGCGTGAATTTTGCAGGTGTTAGCTGAGATAGGTCTCTTAGGTAATCTAAGATGCCATGTAGGGAATGGCAGATTTCAAGTTATAACTCAGTGATAACCCAAAATCATGGGAGACAAGAATCAAGCCAGGTTATCACACTGGTTTATTCCATAACCCAAAGTTCTGCATGACAAAATGAAAACATGGAGATCTAAATCAGTTGATCACAAAATCAATTCTGCCATAACAAGTAGGATAAATATACTGAAGAAGTCTTCTAGTCTCAACTTATAGAGGCAATGTGGGGACAGAGGTGCTGTGATCTTTCTTTGACCGAGGAAGATACAGTACCAATTTTACAAAAATATTAATTTCTTTGTTTATATATCTGTATATTATGTCGTGCGCCCAGGGCAAATTGGTGGGAAGTTGCAGTGGGCAATCTGGAGTAGGGCCATTTTTAAGTATTTCCGACTGAGATAACCAAGTTTGTTTTTTTTTTTATTTAGGTAAGAAAAGGTTGAATTTTTGTTTTGTGAAAAACAAATGAAATATTTTGGTATCCCAGTCAGGAAATAGTTAAAAACGGGCGAATCTTAAGATTGCCGGGCACGACTTCAGACTCGTTTGCTCAGGGTGCTAGACATGTACAGTGGAGTCCGCTTAAGATAAACCTGGCTTAAGATAAACTTCCGGTTAATATAAACTTTTCATAAGGAC
>JBCAUA010000022.1:386985-407586 GCA_038406235.1 Peronia verruculata | reverse complement strand
ATAAGATAAACCTTGGATAAGATAAACTTTTTGATTGGGCCCCAGGCAGTTTATCTTAAGCGGACTCCACTGTATATGTAAATGAGCCGGTATAAAAAAAATTTTGAGAGAACTGCTCACTGATAGATGTACATGGCACACCCATGCATGACACATACATCCATACAGACTCACATATGACACACAAAATCCACAGAAAACCACTAATGTAATTGTTTACCCTTCCCTCATTCTAATTCCTCGTCAGCCAGTTCATTTCATCAAGCCATTGCCTATTTATTTACTTATTCATTCAGTTTTTTTTTTTTCCTTTCTGTTACCTATGTTTTATTTGCGATTTGTTTCACACTTCAGGCGAAAAACAAACGCAGATGAGAACGGCTAAAGGTAAACAGCACCGTCCTCCTTTTATCATCATCCTCCCCATCTGACTGGATCATATTTCTCAACATGTCGACGCTCACAAATAACCTTGCACTTCACTCTCTCTTACATTTCTTACTCCTGGCCAGAGTGGGCTGGAGACGCCAATGCCAGTCTTTTTTACTTTTCACAGATCAAAATTCAGAATATTTGCACTTGTCTATATTGAAGCAGTTACCCTGTGACGAGTAGAATAGATGGTGGATATGGATGTTATAGAAGAGGAGGGAAGAGATAAAGAAGTCTGGCTTAGATATTGGATTGAAATTTCTTCGAGGTAGAAATAATGATTAATAGAAAAATATCAGTGAATGCTAAGCAAAAATCAGTTGATTGGCATTGATGGCTCGGCGATCTTCTCTGATCACTTTATGGGCGGTATTCATTTCTCTCCTGTCTGTTTTTTTTTTTTTTTTTTAAATTTCTGACACAGTCCATCTCAGATCCTAGCATTGTTTGCTTTCTTTTAGCCATCCCCTCTCCTCCAAATGCTAGATTCCCACCAATGTCATGGCTTTGTCATGATTGGGTTTAGTAACATTTGCCAGTGATTGTTTACTTGTTTTTCCTGCACTCTGCTGTATCTTGATGCCATCACCACCAGCTTGTCTCTTTCAGTCTTCATTACAGCTTTTCCTCTCTTATCCCCTCCCCTCCCCCTCCCTTCTCCCCTCCGCCTTTCCCCCTTCCCAGCAGCTCTTGTTCTGTTGTATTTCCACTTTTCCTGTCCCATAAACAGACTTGTGGAATGGGTCCTCTCTTGGTGGCAGGTGTAGCCAGCTTGTCTCATTTCTTTGCAGATTATGCAGAATTGTCATACTGCAATCATTTCATTGCATGTGGTGAATTTGGAAGGCCACAGCCTTTGCCAATATCTACAACTGAGAAACCCATGGATTATTCAAGCTATTGTGGACTTGATTTATTCTGGTTTAGATAGACAAGCCTATGATCCAATCCAAATTGGGGGGGGGGGGGACAAAAATATTGTGAAATTCAAGGAACCAAATTTTTCAGATGTTTGTGCGTTGTTCCTCAAGTATCAAGGTTTTGATAAGTTTCATATGCTTGTCTCTATCTGATCAGTAATGCTGGGGTGGTTGTTTGACTCATATAACCTGAGATCTGAGTCTGTAATAGGTGCATGGTAACTTTTCTGTCCTACCTTCCTCTGCCAGATTCTCTTCAACCCCTCCACCCAATCAGAGAATATATTTATTTTTCAGTTTTGTTTCTGAACATATTTCATGTAGTAAGTGAATCACACCAGGCTTTGGTCTGCCATAGAAAGGAAAATAAGACCCTTACATGTAAGAAAAAGGCAGCATTTCTCTCTGCCCATTGGTATTCAGAAATATATCGTAATATGCTTATATAAGATACCACTAAAAATAAGACACAATAGTAAGATGCCGAACACCATCTATCTTGTAAGCAGCCATATGTGCTGTTTGCTAAGCCTTCTGATCAAATTTCATCCTCAGGATAAATAGGCTAAAGCTGTAACTCTCAAGTTTACCTTTTTGTCATAGTGATAAGCAAACACCATTGCTACATATCTGAGAAATGGCTGTTAATGCAATATTGGCTGAATCTTATGCCTGGACAATGATATGTACAATTCCTCACTTTCAGGCTGCTGTTTTCTGAGTCTTGCTTTCTTCAGTTTCTTTTTTTGCTGAGACTGGCTTACTGATAATTTATTTCTGTTGTGGTCTAATAATTCTTGTATGCATTTTGTGGCTTTTGTAAAGCATTTCTTGTTCTGTGTTGGTTTGGTTGATTTTTTAATTTTTTTTCTCAATTATTATTTCATTAGTGTTGTAGCTTTTGTTTACATTTTTTGTGGATATGTTACCAGAACTTGTATAAAGTATGCACTGCATGAGACTCACCAGGACTAATTACCCACCCCGTAATTTATTGTTGGGATTTTGAATTGCCATAAACAGGAGCAACTTGTGACTCGTCTACCTTTTATTTGCGACATATCAGTGCAATCACGTTAACATTGTGCTTTGTCATACATCTCATACCCACCTTTGTTGTACAAAACTCCAGTTTTCACACTGAATATTCTAAAGAATAGAACTCTTTTGAACTAATCAAAATGCAGGATTCCGCTGAATTTTTAAACAATTGTCCATGAAGAGGAGTTTCATGGTAACGAGAAACACAGTAACAATTCAGTCATGAAATTTGTTGTTTTGTCATGAATCCAAATTGCACTTTCTTTTTCAAAGATTCCTAAGTCTTAGAATTCTCTCTGTGTTAAAAAATCTTCTTTTTCGTAGATGATTAGAAAATTACAAGAAACAATGAAACAGAAAGAGCACTGAACCCCACTTTCAGATTAGATTTTTAAAGACAAGACATTTGAATCTGATATTATAAATTCTGAAGTCTACCTAAATTGTGATGTTTTTCACTTTGTGCATTTCATGTGTGATGTGTAATGATTTTAAAAAATAATTTAGTACATTTATGATAAATCTTGCCCAGTTTGTATTGTTTCTGGAACATTGGTATTTGCAGATTAACCAGTTCTTTAGGGTGAAAAAATGTCAGTATGAAACGTAGTCTGGATTCAGCATTCGCTGCTTGAAGTTTGCTTCACTGTGAATTCAGGGTCAAAATAAAAGCCTGGAGGGACCATTGTTTCTAGAGCTGACTGTATAATTATGGTTGGCACTTACTCGTCAAGTATTATTTTATATTGTGCATGATATTATTGTTGATTCTGGTGCGTGTTCAGCCTATTATTGGAATAAGCATGGAACTTTGGTCAGAACGTTATGGCTGAATGAGATCAGGATGCAGCTTTAAATACAGTCAAGCTGTTAAGACATTGATTCCCATCACACCCCTGAAAGTTCTATTTTTGAGAGTTATTGTATTGATTTGCGTGAAAAAAGGAATGTCTTGCATGAAGCAGTTTGGAACTACATGTACAGTGGAATCTGGATATAACAAGATCGGATGTTGCAAAATTTCGGTGTAAAGAAAAGAATATGCAGCCCCGTTTTATTTCTTTATGCTTTTTTGTAACAAAATCTTGGTATTTGTGAAATGCCAATCCTCCCAATCTCACTTACAAAGAAATAATTTTCCCAGAAGTGACGAGTAAAACCATGCGGCGGCATGCCAAAGATGGTTAAACAGTGCCTGCGACCATTGTTCAACCACTCCTAATAATGCCCGCCAGCTCCGATTACCCAGGAATGGTTAAAGGCGAGACAACATTTGCATGATATTT
Organism: Peronia verruculata; assembly: GCA_038406235.1. Lineage (NCBI taxonomy): Eukaryota > Metazoa > Mollusca > Gastropoda > Systellommatophora > Onchidiidae > Peronia > Peronia verruculata. The sequence continues at coordinate 403,907 of JBCAUA010000022.1, read as the reverse complement.
ATGCAATAGCTAGGCCCAGGTCAAACAGCCTGGGATGGGAGAGGGTCATCTTTGTCCATGCATATGGAAGTAAAGCGGTCTGGGTTTGCGTAGGGTGTGTGGGTGGGGGAGACAAGAAGTAATCTTTATTGTGTTAAGAAATGTTCTGAGATATCGTACATCTAGATCTAACACGCGCAGACAATGGTCTGTGAGTGGCTATCAGTTCAACCCTCTTTATTGCCTAGCCTACACACTGCAGCACATTACTCTAGCTTCCAGCACGGAGTAAAACATATTGTTCAGTAGCCCACCAGTTTCAGTGCTTCATTGTATTCAAAAATTGTTATTGTTGAGTGAAACATATTTCTGTGCAAAACACGTGCACATGCTTTGTAAGAGGACGCTTATCAGGGGAAATAATTCATAGTAAAGACGTCAATGTATTGGTCACCCCTTTTTTTTATGGTCTCTGTTGGGTATAAAAAGAAATTCTGATATTAACTCACTGAGCCCTAACCCCATCTATATCGGTATTCCTCGGCAACTGTTGAATCCTAACCCCAACTATATCGGTATGGGACTCCCTTGTAGATTATGGCATCAAACAATCTTTCCATTAGTCAATTTTTAGCTGTGCACATTTAGTAGCCCGTCAGACACAATTGTACATAACACACTTGGAGGAAACTACTAAAATAACTTCCTAGGCGAGGAAATCCTGACTTATGGCCTAATTCATTGTTCGCGTTGTTTTTGTCTTCAACAGTGGCGTCTTTCAGCTCCCAATATGTTGGAAATGATTATGACGACTAATTCCAATGTAGAATCTGACTCAACTGACGAAAGTGATGTAAAAGGCCTTCCTGATAATTTTGTTAGACTGCCGCAGAATGTATGCATTGCAAGCATGTATCGCTGACACATCAATGCGCAGAAAGTAGATCTAGATCTAGTATGGCTTTGGGGCTTGATCTCTGTGCGATACATACACGTTGTGTTCTTCCTCATGTCACATGTACAATATAAGTCTAATTCAAGATTTATTTAGTGGTCTAATCTATTTATCATTTTGCTTTGAATACAGCAATCACATTCTTACAAACATCTTTCTCGCTGACACTGAAAACAGCAAAAGTAACATTTTTTTGTAGAAAGCTCCCTGTGCTGCCCTATGTTTGAACTGTATTGCATCAAAGCTGATGAACTGATAGATCTACATGCATAATCATGTGTTTGGATTAGACTTAAATATACTTCATGTGACAGTTTGGATTATTTTTCTCAGTTTGGTGAGTTGTGTCTTGTGCTTTGAGGGTGATTTATCGTTATTCTTGTGAATCTCGGAAAGTTTTTTCCCCGCTCTTTTTTCTATGTCTTTTAAATTACTTCTTATTTTTTAAAAATAATTTCATAAATGCAAAGGACATTTATTATACTATGAGTTCACTAAGTTTCATAACATTTGATACATATTTATTTATTTTTTGTTATTTTTTAAAAATGGTAGTAATCATTTTTTAAATTATTATTAAAGTTAGGTTATGTTAACCTTTTCCATCAAATTCAGCATGTACAAGTAAAAGCAAAACGGTGAAACAAAATTGACGCATTTTTCATATGGTTGCCATGGCAACGCCCCCATGTTGGATTTTGGCGTCCCTAAATTGACTGATTTTAAATTCTATCCAGTCCACCAAATTTCAACGGACCTTGATAAAACTAGGTGAATATATTATTTGATATAACACCTAGAAAATTTCAGCCCTTCCCATGCAATAAAAAATTTTCAATAAATTTGTTAAAATGCAAAACCGGCATAGCAAAAATTCAAATTTCGCCATTGTTTCAAACTAAAATCAGTTTTTCTCTAAAAGTCAGTGACTGAATTTAACGGGCATACGTATGTTTTGGAGTTTTCAGGGGACAATGATGTATATCAAATTTGGTTTGAATCGGTTTCGAAACAAAAAAGTAGATAGCAAAAAAAAAAAAAACAAAAACAAAAAATTTGTCAGCAAAAAATTGACATGAAGAGTATTGTGTTCAGCTTTCAGCCTCGGAATAGCCTTTTTTTACATACTAGCCCTCTTTTCACGACTTCTGTGTCTCTTGTTGACATTTTTTTTTTTTTTGTTTTGTTTCTGGACGTATTTTTAAAAAAATTTTGCTCCCGTCCTCCTTATCTTTAAAAGAGCCACTTCCGGGTTCTTGAGGGCCTCTGTGTGTCCCCCATATCATTTTGGGGGCAAACTATTAGAGTTTTCACCTTTACTATGACATATAGTTGACAACTAAGCTATTAGTAGCAGAAAGAAAACAAAATTGCGCTATTTATAGGACGGGGAAATTCATTTTAAAACACTTTCACTGATAATTTGCATGATCAGCAGTTATTCTCGGATCATAGTGATCATCCAGTGTCCATCCCTGGCACAGGAACTCGTGATATTGCTAGAAGAGGTGATATTCTAGTGCTTTTTGCACCCTTTGCATATATTTAATAAAATCACAATGATCTACGGCCTCATGTAGGGGTCAAGTGAAGCCAAATCCTGATTGACAGTCTACCGTTGAATGACCATTGGTCAAACACATTGGAATGGACTTATCGACTTTTTGATACCTTTTTTACACACAGAAAAGGCAGTGCCTTTTGAGAGAAAACAAAAGTCCAAAGTCACATTTTTCTTTTTTTAGCAAAAATCCATGTTTCAGGACACACTACTCGGGTATCTTGGTCCAACACCGGGCTCTTAGACGGATTTTTTTTTTTTTATTTGAGAGCGCCCGGAGTGAGTTCTCAGAGGGGTAAAATTTAAAGGAAAAATTCTGTTTCGCAGTAGGGACAGGTTCTTAGACGGACCGGACTCTTAGGTGGAGGGTTCTTAGGCGAAGACCACTGTATCAGAGTTCCACTGTACTTAATAATACTGTGAATGTACCCATCAGTGAAAATAGCAATGTCTTGAGGTGTTTACCATGATTTCACGGTCAGTGCTATTGGTCGAACATCTTTATTGATGTCAAGTTTTGAAACTTTTATTTATGTGAAAGCCTGGCTTATGATATTGACCCAGCAGACAATCTTTTGGCTCTCAACTACAGTAATCTATTGTATTTTCTATTTCCTTACAGGTTTTGGATATTTAGATAATGATATGTGCCAAAGAAAGTTGGACTGATTTTTGCGGATGTCTTTTTTTTCTTTTTTTTTAAAGATTTTATTTAATTTCCTTGTATATGAAATAAAATTGCTCTCAGTGGTCAGATATAGTCCAGATTTGATTACACTGAGATAGAAAGTCTTGATTCCAGAACTAGTTCTATGCAGGGGAAAAAAATGAAGAAGAGCAAAGAGTGATTTACTTAACACATTTATTCTGATCTCTCATTTCCGCAGGGTGAGGGTGGGAAATTCCGTCGAGCTCCGTCCTGGCGCAAGAAGTTCCGTAACAAGGACAGCAAGAGTGGGGAGGAGGGGGAAGCTACAGCAGCAGGTGCGATCCCCAGCCCTCCAGATACTTATGCACAGTCATCACCTCAGCACCTTCGCCGCAACACTGCGCTGACATCTGCAGTCTCTCCGGTGGTGACTACACCCACTGTCACAGCATCAGCAGTGACATCACCAGCCAGTCCTGCCAACACACTGGCTGGTAGTCAGGTAGGAACAGGACCAATGCCAGATGGAAGGAAGCCAGCAGCCAATGAACGTCACTGCTGATGAACATTGACTTATTAAGTCGTCTCATGGCCCACCGTATTTGTTCATCCTTGAATCTGATAGCCTTGGTGTCAGCTGAAGGTCATCCCAGGACTAGGCGGGTCATGTCTGGGTGGCACAGAGATGGGACAGACAGCTGGCAGAAGTTGAGACAATAGACCAAAACCAATTTGCGGCTTTCTCTCAGCAGGATCTTGAGATTATGTACAGCGCCAGCCATGTCAGGGGCAATAACTCCATGGATTGTCTCCCCCTGGCTCAAATACGTTTTCACCCCTTCAAATTTTACACTTAGTCATTATTTCTATTGCATCGTCACCCTGTATGTATGTATGGATGGAAGAGGGTGAAGATGGAAAAATGAGAGAAGTTGCATGTCTTGAAGAAATGGATCATATTATTCATGGTTAGTGATCAAGTCAATATTTGACAAGGGAAACAGATGTTTGCATGAGTGTTTAATGGATAGCACGGGTGTTGGAGAACAGATGAATGTTGCTGTATAATGCCAGATATTTATCAGCTAGACCAGGTCTGTTCTTGAAATGTGACTAGAAGCCTCAAATATTTTGATTGAATGGCATAGGTATTAATTAGCACCACATATCTTATTACAGTTTGGCCCAAGGCCCTTTTCCAGCTGATATTGTGAATTTTCATTATTTTAAATGAAAATAATGATTAAAAGTGTCTGCATTTACATAGATTGTTGTCTTACCATGTCAAAATAATACATTTTGAGCATTTTTATGCCAACTAGTTACTCAGTCAGTGCAATTCTTTGAATTCTTAGATGTGTACAGTTATGTGAATGGTGTACTTGAAACACATTGTGAGCTTAAATCTGTTTAGACTGAAATTGGGTTTTAGCTTGCATATAGTATGTTATGAAGCTGGAGTATAAAGAGTTGCATTGACTTAAGGGTAGCCAGATAATGTCCTGATACATGTAGTGCTTAGCAATGAGATTAAATCGAAATTGTTTTAACGGAACAAAAAGGCTAGAACACAAAGGTAGCAGTAGCATCTTTTTGTCTTTTTTTAAAAAGGCACATTGATTCTTTATTTGTCAATGTTTTTGTCGTTGTTGTTATTGCCATGCAGTCTCCTGAATAGAATTAGAGATTTTCAGACTAATACATCTCAATACTGGAGGTAAAAGGTTTTTGTCAGATAACTTTGATCCAAGGCTGATATTGCAGAGATCAGATAAGATCACACAAATAGAGCATAGAGTTTTGTGCCATGCAGACATTTTCTGGGACAACGACAACAACAACAAAATCATTCCTCTTATATATGCATGAATGCCCACCCATTTTCCTTAGTTTTTTTTATTTTTATGTTTAAATATACAGTGGAACATACTTAAACCAAGAACGGCTAGACCGAAAACACGGCTAAACTGAAAGAAAAATTAATCACCGTTTTTTTTTTTTTTTTTCATCTACTCATTGTTAATGGACTATTGATAAACCAAAGTCAACATTCATTGGAACACGGCTGAACCGAAAAGAATAGCCTTCATTTTAGTGGAAACCTGTGACCCTTTCTTTATCAAACACATTTAGTTCAACATGGTGTTCTCTCATCTTGAGGCCTGAGGCCACTAGCAGGTGTCGAAGACAGTGAGGGGTAGGCATTGAGGGAATTGTGTCAGTAAATCAGGTGCACATTGTCTGTGTGCTGATGAGGCAAGGCGGGCAACAAGTCATCATAGCATCGTGATGTGTGCTGTCTGATGCCAGTGATGCAGCATGATAATACGACAACGTGTGATTTCAGATGACCCAGTTAGTGAAATTTGATCTTACTGAGTTTGTTCCCCTCTTCTGACAACTCCCACCATACCAATCTGGATAAACCAAAATACATTTAAACCAAAATAATACGTCCAGTCCCTATAATTCTGGTTTGAGCATGTTCCACTGTATGATATATATAAATATACATTGTGGAGTCCATTTATAATGAGTTGGATAATAATACTCGTAACACTTATAGAATATAGGCCTATTATGATGACACTGGTCAAAATCCCAAATTTTGTTCTAAACTTGTCTCATGAATAAGTAAGGGAAGAAAATAATGTTAAAGGTTAAGTTGACTGTCCAGTTAGTGTATAGATTTGGTCTCAGAAGAAGCTGTAAGCTAGCCTGTACTTTGCAGGGAAATATGGGGCTGGGAGGCCTTTTGGAAACCACTAGAGGGAGGTGATTGTAATCCTTATCATTGGTTTTAGCTCATATCAAAAGAAAATAACCAAAAGAAAAAATTGAAATCCATCGTGGTAACGACTGCCACCTTCAATTTTGCTACCTGATATTGTGTAACTTTACCTTCAATAGGCTCTGAACTTTTCCAACCAATTTGCTTGTATTTTTGTTTACATATTCTACCATTCAATGTCTAAATTATATTAGGACAGATTTTTGATTAAATGCTAAGTTCTTTTTTTCTACAATATTTTGAATTTTGTGTAAAAGATCCCGGATTTTTTGAAAATTTCACCCCCAAATCTCAAATTTTCGAAAACTTGAAATGATATAAAAAAAATCATTTGTGACAAAATTTACATATCGTCTTGTTCTGTGTTCATGCCAAATTTGATACTAATTGGCCCAGAAGTAAGCACGAAGAGAGCCGTTTGTGCTGAAAAATGTCATTTTGAGAAAAAAGGCAAATTAAAGTATTTTCAAAAAGAAAAATACTAAAAAAAAAAAAAAAGCTTTTATATCAGGCTTTCAAACTGAAAACAGATTTGTTTCACCTTCTAAAGTTCTCGCAGTGATTTCTATGACTTATTTTGCCTTTTACTGGGCATTCGCTCATATTTTTTTAAACTCTTTGTTTCCTAACCCTATCACAAATGGCCTGCCGTGGAGCAGTTTCAGAGTGAGGGAAAGCCTATATACGGCTGCCACATCTTCTTTGGTCAGAAATAAAAGTGTATTGACCCTTGTTGTGACAGATAGTGCACCACTGGCTCTGAAACAGCACAATTGGACCAAATTATGTTGTCATCGCCAATTTTTGGTGTGATCAGTGTCACCAGCGGTCACCCAGTGTCCATTTCAGGCACTGCAGCTCCTGATATTGGTGGCGGAGATCATGATCAGGTCTTTTTCTACACCATTTTTCCTTACAAAGCGAAATATCATTGATCTGTTTTGAATAATGAGCCCTGACTGAGCAAGGAAGTGCATGTTAAAGATTTTGGTCAACCACTGAATGACCACTCTTTCAAGGCCTTAGAATGGACATATCAACTTGTTTATACCATTTCAATATTTGCAAAAGGCATAACTTTCAAGATCAATCAAAAGCCCAAAAACAATTTTTTTTTTTTTAGAAAAAAAAAAAAAAAATTCAGAAAAGCAGAAAATATAATGCAAAATGTTTCATACTCTTTTCAACACACATGGACAACATTATCATTGAATCCCTCATTTCCCACAATAGCAGTCATTAAATAAGGTCAATAGTTTGTAAGTATCACACTCCTCTCATTGTAATAGGACTCCACAGTATATGATTTGCTTGTTTTTATACTGCTTTATCCTGCAATGGGTTGTGTTTATTAGAGCCCCGTAGGTGTTGTGATATACAGTGCATAAGATCTGATATGTCTTCATTCATTGTTATGGTAGAGGTACATGTATAAGGAGAGTAGAAAGTGGTCTGAAGTGAGAAGGAAGTTGCAGGTAGAGGTGAGCAAGAGGTCACAGACTACAGAGTAACAAAAAGTATGAAAATAATTCATTAGTTTGTCTAGGGATGCACAACTGCTATTTATTAGTAGACCAGTTCAGGGGCTGTATTTATTGTGTCGTAACTGGCCCGACTTACGAGTACTCCTAATGCTAGTTCTTACTAAGTTATGACAGGTCCTTTCCGTGGTTCTTATAATCACCTACCTAAACCACGACTAGCTACACTTGTCAGAAGGGGTGTTGGGGCACAAAAACAACCGAAAAATGCAAATGTGCATGTAAGATTGTGCAATAGATGCTACGTACGCGCTGTGAGCCAGACGCAATGGTTCGAATCTGTCAAGGCGTCTGCAGTGGGAGCCCGCTGGACTCAAGAAGAAGCACACATACAATAAAATACCCACCTCAATAATTGAGTGATAGACTTAATAAATTTAAAGCCCCTTGAAAGTGGATGCCTTCCAAATTATAATACATTTAGTAGTATCAATTTACTTAATTACTAGTGAAAAATAAATTTAAATAAATGGTAACAGTAGATGATACAAAAAAGGGACTAAAAGAAGGCCTACTGAAATTCACCACACATTGAGGTTTGATGCTAATCAGTGAATGATTCAAAGAAGGAAGATGAGATGAAAAGAAAACATGGATGGTTTAAACCAGAGAGGTTTAAAAAGAAAAGAAAAGAAAGAAAGAAAGAAAGTCAGTGTATTTGGGTTGTAAATGTGTGGGTAGAAAACAAATGAGGTGCTACTGTAAAAACATGCACACAGGAGGAAAACTGACACTGATACACTGACAAATGAGATCTTATTTTCTTTTTGGTGTTAGATGTGGTAGATTTAATTTTTTAGATGTTTCCATACATTTTACTTTATAAAGTAATCTTTGACATTAATATAAAAGTGCAGTGAGACAGCGAGAGGCTATAGGTCGTCAGAAAAGCACATATTGTGGTTTATTCAGATTTTAGTTTGGTTGATTTAATTTTATTTCATTTCTGTTGTTTAATAAAATCGCTGCTGCCAAAAACATTAAACGGATCCCGTAAAGTTCGTTGATGGCTATTAATACTATTATAATTAGAATCAATATTCTTAGGTTTACAGCATCTCGCTTGAAAGGCCGCAGCCACCTTTCCTTATGCTGCTGGCTTGCTTACGACACCCTTCCGACACCCCTTGACCAGTCATAAGTTACAACCGAAGTTAGGACAGAGCGCGAGCCTAGTTGAGTGTTATAAATACGGTGTAGGTGACATGCAGCAAGTTACGGTTGTTGTAAGGTTAGGACCAGCTTACGATACATTTATAAATACGGGCCCAGATGTTACAAATTAATTGGAAATGTGGACTTTCTTTATGCCATAGCTTTGCAGTTCTATGATTGAAAATTATTGAAAAATTGATTTAGGATAGTTATAAAACCAGAAGTGTTACTGTCTGTCAGAATGGGTAAAAAAGGGTTTGCCAGGATTTTCATGGACTCATTGCTTGATTCAGTCTATTACAAATTTACAATGCAGTTCGCAAGAAATCAACTCGCATAGATTCTTGCTTAGAGTCAACTTCTTTCGGGGGCTCAGTTTTTTTTCCCCTTTATATTTTATGATTTAGTTCCTGATGATGTCAACAGCTTCAAGAGTGTTTTCACTCAAAGTCGACTCCATATGATTGAATCTGGTCGAGAGACAGTCAAATGAATTGAAAAGGCAGAGAGAAAAGAAAAATCAGAGAGAGGGACATTTCGTTATCTTATGTCTTTCAGCCACCTATGGCGAATGGCCTTCCTGAGAGAGAATTTGAACATTACCTTATGCCTATCAGCCATATGTGGATGGTTATCTCATGAGAGAGGCATCTTGTTAGCACGTATTTCAAATTATAGCGTGTGGGCGTCAGGCTTTATTAAGAAAGTGATGCACGGCTCTTTTTGCCTGTCTCGCATTGACTGCATCCATTGACACATGCCAAGGCAGTTAGTACATCAGCTGATCGCTGACTGCCTTAATAAGACATATAGCGACAAAGCCTTGCACTCAGCTCTCTCCACCCATGTTGTTGGCACACAGACAAAAAAATTGAGAACAGACAGGCATTGGGGTCAGTTTCAATCATATTATTACACTCAGTGCTTGCTGTAACAAGTCAACCATCTATCTTCAGCTCCATAATCCAGTGTCAGAGAAGAAGTACATTTCCATCTGGATACAAACTTTGCCTCCCAGAGATTATATCCCCTGAAAGAGGTCAATGATTTTTTTCAGCCCCAAGAGCTTGACTCTATCCAGACTGCACAGAATCAAGTAACTCAAACAGTTTGGATAACTGTTCATGGTATTCCCTGATGACAGATTGAAATACATGTAGTATCATTAGGTGTTGAATACAAAGTACATGTAAGTGATAGCATTTTAATTTTAAAGAAAGGAGAGGGAAAAAAATGAAGGGGGAAAAAAAAAAAAGTGCTAGCTGCATGGCCTTAGGATCTGTGAAAAGGAAGTGCACCTTGTATTACTTGAGTGTTAAATGTTTCGAGTTTTTTGTTTTTAATTTGGGAATGTGCAATTTATTAGGCCTTTTGAGTTTCTTTCATTCATCAAAGTTTATGTTTGGAGATTTTATGGTGTATGGGCAAGAGAAAGGGTATGGATGATTGGGTATGAAGCTTGGAAAAATCTTGTGACTGTTAGTGGTGCCAGATGTCTCCTTTTTTTTTTTTTTTTTAATTTTCATCTCACTCCATGTCTAACTGTCAGCATCAGCAGCAGCATTGTCCTGGTGTTACAAAACAACTTTTTTTTTTTATTACTTCATTTTTAAAATTTTTTTTTATAAACTCCTCTCCCTCCCAAACATCTTAATTCCTTCTTCCTCAGTGTTGTTTTGCCCCTCCATTTGTATTGATTGTCCCACAATGCCCGTTTTTAGGGTGACCATGGTTGTTTCAACATGGCTTATTTACTACAGATCTGAGAAACAAATCAATGTGATGTTGTTGTTTTTTTCTTTAATGACCTTTTTTTTTTAATCCAATAAAACCTCTTATAAATATTGTTTTAGGGTAAAGGGGAAGCAAATTGATCACTATTTAATGCTGACCTTGTGAACCAGTGCAATGTCACACAATACTGTGTGATCATTTGACTCTACATTTGTTGATAGCTGCCAGCACAGCTTACCTCGTTGTGGTGTGTGATAGCAGGGCCAAGGTTGGACTCGTTCTCAGTACTTAAACAGTTCAGTGTGTGATGGTGAATGTGGATAGTGAATGTGCAGCTGTAACTTTCTGTGCTAATGGAATTTAGTAAGGCACCATGCATCAGTCAGTTGTCAACATTACAGCAGACTGGTTGTTTTTTTTTGTTTTTTTTTAAATTTTATTTTGTTTTCTTGCAGATTGGGGAAAGGGCATTTTGTATGATCATATATTCCAAATTGTGTGATGAAATAGGAAAAGCAACAAGATATAAATTTTCTTCATATCATTTTTATATCTATGCCATAAGGCACTGTAGATGTGGCAATCATTGCATTAATTTATTTGAATGAATCTTGTTTCCAGTCTTTTTTTAAGTTTATATTTCTGTATAATGATCTTGAGATCACAGTCTAGAATGGACGTGACCTCATTTTACAGAGAAGAAAGGACAAAATCTGAGATTTATCGTACCCAAACTCAGATGCTGCTTAGCCAAATGTGTCATATGCCTCAAAGTGCATACATTCTATGCAAATTTCTCATCTGTCACGACATGGTAGCCGTCATGCATAATCTTTCACAGTGCAGCAAACAATCTCAGAGTACAGTACATGTATTTGTAGCATGTCAGAAGTTCATCATGCTCCTTTGCCGTACACTTGCTTGAGGGATGCTCAAATGTGGTGCTGTGCCTATCTGGATTGAACACTGCTTACACTAGTATGCATTGTGCGAGGTATTCCAGTAGGTACAAACTGTGAGGTAGAGTTCGCGTCACTATCTGTGGACATTTACAAACCACGGTCATTTTTCCATTTTTTGTGATGCCAGTCACTCCGTATTTCATTTGCATGCAGGTGTAGAATGCCCGTGCATCTTCTATGAATGTATGCTTGGTTCTTGCAAATGAAAAAGACAATGGTAAGTTCTTACCTCGTCATTCTAAATGACATCTGCTGAGCCACGCTCTTTGAGGATCAGTGTATTTGTTGCCATTGGAGAGTGACATCATAGTCTATGGAGGAACTTGTGATAGACTGTCTGACATTTACTTTGTGGACTCTGTGCTATATTGCAGACATGTCTTTCTTCCATCACACTATGAAGAGAATAATTTGCTTTTGCCATGTTCTCTTTCTAGGAAACAAATCAAGGACTGCTGTTTCAATGTTTACTTGTCTCTCTTTTTTATTATTTTTTTTTGTGTGTTATCCTCCAGTGTATTTCAACATTTTCATTAATTTCTATTCTTCCAGCAAGAAGCTGATGATTATTCTTATATGTGGTTTTAAGAAAATGAAATTTCACATGATGTAGAGGAACACATTTGTCTCTATTGTTGGCTCTTCATATTTCCTGTAGTATTACTAGTATTCATAAATCAGAATGTATTTATGGAAAAGAAATATAATAACTTGACACTGTTCACTTTTTTGGTCTCAAATTATGTAAACATGTTTGCAAAGAACATGCATACATGCATATATATAGAGGGAGTTAATGCAGTGACAAAGGAGCATTGTGAACTTCAGTGGTGATAAGTGTTTCAGTTTGGCTTCCAGAGACTCCATGATTGAATGTAATAGCATCATTGCTAGCTCAAGTGAGTCTGGCAGAGAAGGGTCTACTTGTGTTTAGACTTTGTGCCTTGTTAGGTTTTTACTGATGTTTTGTTGTATTCTCAGTTATATTTTGTATTGTTACTAAGTGGTCTTGCCTTCATATGGCAGAGATCACGATGTGAAAGTGAACAAATTAATTCAACATTCACAGCTGAGCACAAGTCTAACATACCAGCCTGTAGTTGACCGAGAAAAATAAGTATGTCCATGCACAGAAAATATTTGTAACCTGCCTAGTCAAATGAGCCACAGAATTAAACTACACATGCAGCAGTCTTACTTTGCCACCTTGATAAGTTAATGCAAGATTGTGGATGTCACTAAGTAGTAAAATATACTCGATGCTGAATAAGGCCTGGGGTGTACTTATACAGACCATAGGTCATGTTAATTTATAAGAAAATGTGAAAAGAACTCTTTTTTTTTTTCCACAATAACTTTGTACTATGCCACCTTAATGTGACATATTGTGACTGTGTTGCCAGTGCCTCCTGATAAATTTGTATCCTTTGCCCATCAATGATAATTTCTGTATAATGCAAAGTGCAGTCCGCTTCAATGCTTATAGTAGGCAACCTCTTGGGACCAAGAAAAATTGTTTGACTTAAAGCAAGGTTGACTATGTTTTCAGGGAATACAATCTCTAGGGGGGTTCGAAGTAGAAAGTATATTTATATCTCTAAATTAGTAGTAGTAGTATATTGCCTATTTGGATTTTTGTGTGTGTAATTTTTTTTCTTTGCTTTTAGGTTTTAAATTGTCCACATGTGTAAGGATTACACACTGTCCTGGCTTTGTATTGTGCATATGTTATTGAGGTGGGCGAAGAGAGCCAAGTGTGCATGTGTGAAGAGTATTCCTCACCAGTGCCGCCAGATAAGTGCATGGGACTGGGTGCCACTGTTGAGTTATGTGTGTGTATTAAGGTCGTCAGTTGCAACCCTGGGGCTGCCAATACATTTGGCCCAGAGAGCTGCTTTTGGGGATTGTGTGGGTGTGTGTCTGTGTCCTGCTCCTGTAGAACAGGTAATGAGAAGAACTGGGCATCAGTGATAGGCCCACAGGTTCAACATGTTGTAGCAAGGTATCTCTCACGGACTTTTTCTTTGTCATGTTTTTTATAGCTATCAGTTGGTTTGAGTTAGTCATATGGAGTTAAGTAAGTAAAATCTCCTCCAAAGCTGTTGACATCATCTGAAACAAAATAAGTGGAATAAAAAGAGTAAGAGTTGGTCCACCAGAAGAGGTTAACTTTAGCCAAGAATTAACTGTTAAACGGACTGCACTATATTCAGGACTTGTCTTCTGCACTTGCAGATTTGAGTTGTTTTTTCTTAATTTTGAACTTTTGGTAAGCAGTGTCTAGTAAGGTAGTAGGACATAATGTTACTGATAGATATCTTGGAATTATGTCATTCACTATAGATTGGTAAAAGAAAATGGTAAAGGAGAAAATGCCATAACGACAGGTCCCAGTCCTGCAAGATGACTGAAATGACAGTATGTAAAACTGATGATGTGCAACAAATCAGTTGGAAAAAACCATAATAATCCAAATTGCAGGACCGTAATACGAGAATCCTGCAGCTTTGTAGTAGCAAAAATTGTTTGTTAAGTGACGCCCCACTCTTCCAGATTGCACTGTAGATGTAGCAACTAGCATATCGTGCTCTCACCATTATTAGCAATTCTTGATACAGGAATATCAGTTTGTAGTCCTTGATAGCAGGAGATCATGCATTGATAGGGACACAAAAGATATCTGTGTTATGTATTTACGCTAACTTCCTTAGCTGTATGATCCAGGGGAACAATACCAGATTAGACATAGCTCTGTGACTCATTTGGCAGGGCAAAATAACTGAGGTTCAGTGATGGATTTATTCTTCAGTGTGTTCTAGGTGGCTAGCAGTCACTTTGATTTAATCTTCATTTCCTCATTCTCCATGTGATTTGTCTGTCTCTCTTCCAAACTACCCCTTTTTGGCTGTAAAAGTGTTCTTTTTTCTTGTAGCTCCTAGCACAAAGACTGTAGTTGGAAGCATGTAGGCTGTGTGTCATTTCTAGCTGCTTAGGTATAAAACAGAATGAATGTTGAGAAAATTCACAACCTGTACATTTTTTTCACATGATGTATGACACTGTAGATTCTATTTATGAATGTCCTTATTATCCAATCAGATGTGCTGACTCAGATGAACTTTGTAAACGACCAATAGATGCATCTGATGGTCAGATGATTTCTGGTACCTAGTTTTCTTTATGTGAACACTTTTTACTTATTTGTGCGTTTATTTGTTCGTTTTTGTTTTTTTTTCTATGGTTGGACCACACTCAAATAGTGAGAAAGAACAGGACCTAGGGGGGGTTGCCACCCACAGAGTTCTCTCTGTATCAAAGTTCTGCAGGTGATATGTCATCAACTGATGAATTTGGTGTCAGTTTTTCTGACACAAGTTAAAAATCTAACTTATGATCCTTACTAGGCAGTTTCAGATATCAAACTTTACTGTACAAGAATTTGACATGAGTCAATTGTTGAAGTCAGATTTAGGAACTACTGCATGTAACCCCCTGTGTCTTAGTCTGCAGCTAATAGCTCAGCTCTGCAGAGAGGTTCAGCAGGATTCCGAAATCGACAGATGGTCAGGTAATATTGGCCATGTTTGTTGCTCAAACATTCTGAATTATGTTTGGTTTCCATATCCTTTGCAAAACCATAGCTGAGGATTGAGTGTGTGTGGTGGACCTTATATAAAATCTATAAACATTCACATATTCATTAGGAGGGGGAGCAGGCTATTTTTTACCTTTAAATTGAAAGTATCTTTTATTTGGTTATAACAAATTAATTCTTTCATAGGCTGATATTTGACAGTGGGGATTGTTGAAGTGTATGTTTAAAAGAGCAAGATAACCTGTTCATGGAAGGGAAGAACTTACAGAAATTGTAGAGCATTAAATACTGAGGACATAAAGGCTTCAGGAACAGTTCTATGAAATCAATCTCATTCAATTCATTAACCACTGTTGGCTTACAAATTCATATTGCAATGAAAGAAATGAACTGTAATATTCATAGTTTCATAAATTGATTGATTGTTCCAATGGACTGGCCTACTGAAAATCAAAAGCTTTCACTTCACTTCACCTAGATTATTGTTGGGGCACAAAGGATTATCGGACAACCACTTTTCTCCATCCTTCTCTATTTTCAGCCTTTCGAAGGGCTTCACCAAACTTTAAACCTGCACATTCCATTATGTTGTCTTCCCATCTCTTTTTCTGCCTGCCTCTCCTTCTCCCTCCTTGTATAATGCCTGGTAAGGTCGTCCTTTTAAGTCCTGTTGATCTTGTTATGTGCCTATACCAAAAACAACAAAAGCTTTACAAGCCTTCAAAGAGTAGAAATAAAGACCACCATGATTTTTCTCTCCTCCCTTTTCTGTGAACTGCACACACTTCTGGATGCAATAACAGACTCTGATAGTTTAGCTGCAAGAATGTATTATTTATTGAATAGAGCACTGAAAATTGTGGAAAACAGGCTTGTGATGGAAACATGAGAATGTCCCTCTTGACTGTAAAAACATCCAGTGATCCACTATGAGACAGATCCTACAGCCAGCAGGGTTTTAAGGTCATCATATGTCTGGGGAAAAAAAAATACCATTGTTGAAATGATTCTTGACAAAATTTATAAAGATTAAGTAACTAGTTATCGTCAATGCTTGCATTGATACTGGAGGGGAGGGAGAGATGGAAAAAAAGATTAACGGTAACACATTCATAGTTCAAGACGAGAAATGAGCTTAACTTCCACTAGTCCAATATTAACTTTGGGACGCCACTTTTCCAGGATACACATTTTCATATCACTTGAACACTAAAACACGTTATCTGCCCTCCCCTCTCTCTCATTCACCTCCCCTCCTCTTATCATTTTCTTCTAAAACTTCACACCATTTTATTGTGTGAATACAGGATTAGGAACTTCCATGTCAATTTTTACATCAAAAAAGAAAAAGCTTTTTTCTCAAAACCAATTTTTTGGTCACTATTTTGCTATCTACTTTGTTATTTCTAAACTTTGTAACCAAATTCACAACAAACCAAAAAAAAAAAAACGTGTGTGGCCCATTTTTATCAGCAAGTCTTAGAGAAAAATACAGTGCACACCTGATATATTTGACATGTGAAGGTCCAGACATTTTGGGTCGACATAAGAGAAAGTCATTATAAGAGAATTGTTTTATTAGTTACCGGTCTGACAGTTATATTGTATTTTTATAAGAGAAACCTCTTTATGATGGTGTTCTTTGTTGCAGAGGTGGTCTACTATAATAACAGCAAGTAATAGTGCTGTATTGTGACGTAAGGTGAAGCAACCATGCCCCTGTTGAAATATTGATAATTACTGCCCTTGATCAGGACCAAACAAACAAGAACAAAAAATTGATAAAATCAGCACCCGTCCTTTTGTTTTTTAAACTTTTTGTTAAGATATTTGGCTCTTAAAAGGACCAGCGGTAGATCATGCACACGAGAATGCAAACAGCAGGAATTAGATCTACAACTGATACATGTGTAAGTGATTCCTAACGATCGTTAGAAACATGAGATCAATTTGCTGCACAAGTCAAGACTAGATCTAGATTCTAGACACACACAACGACC
>JBCAUA010000022.1:343672-386885 GCA_038406235.1 Peronia verruculata | reverse complement strand
TCTGACCATTTTTCTCCCTGTTCTCAATTATTGTCCTTGCGACATCTGGACCCTTTCTGCAGATACTGCCACAAATTATAAGACTTGATGTCAGCAATGTCAATCTGTCTACAATGAAAAAATAGGAAAAGTTCCTGGTAGCACATAAAACTGAAATCTGTTAATGATAAATAATACCAAATTTGGGGCTAAAAGAGAAATTATTGACAGCCAAAAAGTAGGAAATCCTACTAAAATAGGAAATTTGACATCCTTGTGATGTCTATCAAACTCTGGTTCAGAATAGCTATGTAGACTTTCTCTATAAAAAATGTTAAAAAAAAAAAAAAAAAAAGATAAAGAAAAAATAAACATAAAAAAATAAAACTACTATATACAAACACTGACTATGTGCTCAATAGTAAGAAATTCCGAACTGCTAATTCATGTCCAGTAAAATTCTGGTAGCTACATGAAGTACATGAGCAATGAGCATGTCATCTGTATGAGTGACAGTGAGGCTGAAAGCATCATCTTCAGGCAAATTTCATGATAAAAACTAGGACGTGTAGTGGGTTTAAAATCTGCTGGTTTACTAAAAAAAACAAAAAAAAAAACAGTTCTAACATACTTCTCACCTAACTGTCTAGAAGACACGATAACTTTCGTTTGCATTCTGTTTGCTCACAATCACAGCCTAGTGACTAACCTGGCTGAGTTGAAACTCAGAACATTTTTCTCAAATGGCAGTCTGACTTCAATGATAAAAGGTTGCGACACTAAAATATAACATACCATTGGTCTCCAGAATAGCCGAGAGAAAAGTGGGCTCTAATGCCTGACTAAGGAACACTTGGAGGTAAACGTTGAATGGTTCCACTAGAGGGTCATTTTCATACTGAATTTCAAGCCTGTGAACAGAGTAAAAGTGAAGTGAAAAAAAAAAAAAAAATCATTGCATGAGTTAGATCAAGACAATTAAAAAGGCGAAATATTTAAGATGAAATTTTCTTTTCTCCAAATGAAAAGTCACATAACATCACTATGTTTCTTTCCCACACTTTATCTTCACTCTTTCAATTAACAGCTTTCTTGTATATATAAAATGATCTATGACTGATTCATACCAACAAGGTTTATTAAATCCACAACATGACAACACTGTCCAGGCATATTACTACAAAAAGCTAACAATAGTCACAAATCAGTGAAAATCACCCACAGAGGTTTTTTGGTGATGGGTCTTCCACCACAGAATAATCTGATGATTTTCCTACCCCTCGAATTTATGGAGTGAGCAGCTGAATCATATAATGATAGATCTCAGACAAAGGAGAAAAGCATGCCTGCTAAATAGTCAGCTAATCCAGTGGTGAGTTAAAAATATTTCAACTATTTAAGGCAAGGTTGGCTGTGAAAGCCAAAATCCACATTTTTAAGTTGAACACTCTTTTACTACTATAAACATGTTGGAAGTGTGTTCCTCATTTACTCTAGGGTAGTTGTTCATGTAAAATCTTCATGATTGCCATGGAAACGCATGAAAACAGCTGCCATTTTGGATTTTTCCCCTACCTTTCAACCCACATTTCTCATAAACCATCAGGCACAAAATCACCAATTTTGCAGGAACATTCTTTCATTCAATATAAAAGTTTTGTCTGATCTTTTTTTCTGGATATAATGTAAAATGTATTGCTATTTCTTAAAAATTCCACTATGTAAATACGCAAATTTTCATATTTTTGACAAGAAAAAAATTGTGAAAAAAAAAAAAAAAAATTCTCGAATTTTGAAAAAAATCATCAGACAAAATCTATATCTTACGTTGCTGCACACCTGTAAGTTTCAAGCAATTCCCATGGAGAGATTTTACAAAATGTGGGTTTTATTGCAATACAAACACATTTTGAGTAAATTGCAGTTTTCGAAAAGTACAGTGAATGAGAGTCTTTTTTTCTATGATGATGTCTGTCTGGGATGATTATTCCCTTCAGAATCCACCAAGAGCACAGCTAGGACTCCCATCCAGTTCTTCCAGTTCTCTCTGCCTTCTGGCTCTTGCTTTCTTCGTGAGAGTCTGTCCCTTTGTCCATTTTTCTAACACTTACAACACAAAGACACATAACAGCAAAACAGTACGGTATACGCTACGAGGGAAACGACCTTGAATTGCGTTAGCTGCACAACCTTGAATTGCGTTAGCTGTGCGCATCGAGCCAGTAGAGACAGTCAGTCTTCGTTCGCCGGCTGATGCACGGCCCGCGAGCACACAGGCCATACATGATCAGTCCATATATGGAAGTATAGTATTATGAAGGGAGAATGGAATGTGTAAGTTTCTCATGACCCCGTGAAAATGAATGGGTGTTTGGGCATGGAAATTTACATTGAAGGAAGAAAAGATTACCATTGGTCAGATTTTGTATCGATACTAAATTGGAATGATTCTAGCCAATGCAAAGTTGCTTGTCTGGGCTATGAAATGAGGGCATTTTGATAAAAAAATAAACAACTATGCACTTATCTCACTGTGCAATAACAGCAATTTTACGTCCTCATAATCACCTTTTGACCCAAAAAGGCATTCTATACTATCAATAAGAAGTCAAAGAATAAAAATATTGCTAGAACGCAAAATCAACAATTTTTACCCTCAACATCGATGTTCACTGCCAACCTTGGCCTTAATTGTTCTGCTGCCACCCACTGTATGAGATGTGGCTAAAAGATTGTTCTATCATGTGCTGGAAAATGTGTCATGCATATGAAAGCTCCTCCTCCTCCTTTCCGCCTCTCTCTCCACATGAACACTCACAAAGTGCACTAATGATCTGATTTTGATCCAACATTCCAACCTCTCACCAAAACAGTCTTTTGACAGACTCTACATGTTCATGACTGAAAGAGAAAGTCAGCAAGACAAATTGTATTTTTCCTCTTCAGTACATGTATGACCTCAAAATTGGCAGGATAGTGACAAAGTTAACTGGGTTGCTCCTGTGAGGAAAGGATGAATGTGATCAATTGTATGGCTTACCTTCCATCATTTGGTGGTTTTGGACGGCATTCTTCCATCACCTCCACGACAGCAGGCTCTCCTTTTGTCTTCCCCGGAACCTCACGCACTTTGATGAGCTCAAATTGGTTCTCCATGGATGGCATCCAGGTTGAGAACTGGTCAAAGAAAAGGAAGGTAAACTATATGTCAGCTGAATAAATCAAACATTGGTGACAAGATACTCGAGTTTTCATCCTTGACTTTTAAATTTTTTTCCCCCAGGCTCAGGTTTTGTGAAATGTTTGTGGAAAACCCCTTCTCCGTCCCTCCAAAGATAAGTTTATGATGTAGTAATAAATATTTTTATCCTCTGAAGCATTTGTTGATAAAATGATATAGTGATACAAATATTCAAAATCCATGAATTTTTAATATCACCAGTTGAGAATTTGTCTTAATAGACATGAACTCATTATGTCAGATGCTTAAATCTTCAAATAAAAATCTGAATTCAAACATCACTCACTCACAAGACAGTTCATTTCAAACTTTCAGTGTATGCCCTCCAAGAACAAGGCAAATTGTTCTCTTTCAAACACAATTAAGGACAAAAATGTGCAACTCCAGTTTTAGAAGGGCAGCCAGAAAGAAGATTTGAAACTGAGACATAAGTTGCCATGTGTATGACAGCAGTCCTGTTGCAAATTATGGATGTATATGTGTGGATAGGGCAATACAAAATAATGATGCATCACTATAAAGAGTCAAATCTGTATACTAACCGTTCCCACTCCATGGTGTCGGATGACCCCGCCTCCCACCTTCATCTCAAATTTCCTGATCATGTTGCCTGGTTCCAGCCTCCAAATTGGATATAACTCATAATTGTGCATATCCTTCTTTTCTATTACAAATGAGCCAACCTATGGAAGAGATCATAAAATCTCATCACATAAAAATGGTAGCACTCAGCACACTCACTGGGCTATTTCTGAGTTGGAAACACATATGGCAATAAGAGCTCAGATTCAGGTTTTGAGAAAATCGAGTTTTGTCATCAACCTGCATTTTGATATTGATGAAACTTGACTTTTTAACAAATTTTTCAATATGCTATTTTGGCTCTTTTCATTGGATAATGAAGGAATAGGCAGTACAAGGCTAGCCTCCTAAAGATGACAGAATGCATGTCATTTAGAAATGCTTTACTAAGAATACAAGCAATACTCAGGGTAACTAACGAACCAGAGAAACACTAGTTTTATAATAAAAAAGAATTTAGAAAGCAAAACAACTAATTTTACCACGTGTTATATTATGGCTCATAAATTCAGTCGAATCCATTATGCACATTCTGGACATTCTATCCACATGTGTACTGGCATAATTATATCTTTCTACCCTATTGGAACACTTCAAATACTTTGCAGCTGCTTGGTTTCATGTCTTATCCCTTTTGTGTACTAGTAGGAATATATCTCTGTACAATTTAATTCAGAAATAAAAATATAACCCTATACACTTTGAATCTGCCTAGCATGTGGCAACACATCATACACTTTGAACCCGCCTTGCTTATAGCGACATATCACACACTTTGAATCTGCCTGGCATGTCATTTCACTAACTTTGTATGCAACAAGGAAAACATTGTACAATCTAGTTCGGAAATAGAAGTAACATTTCACGTACCTTGAATTTGCTTGGCTTGTCATTTGGATGAGGCACAGTGTCTGTCCCACCAGCACTGGCGCCACTGCTGGCACTGGTAGATCCCGTATTGGATTTGTGACTGGCAGAACTTTTCCCTGATTTATTGCTACTAGATGTACGAACACGAGGTCGCCTGCTCAGACAAAACATACATCAAATGAAGCTCGCACTGATCCACTAGCATATGTACTGTTTTTACTGTCTAATTAATTTAGCAATGGTCATCCTGCCTAGTTTGTCTACTAACCTGCAACTCAAAATATATTAGATGAGCCTATTTTGTTAATCATGATATTAAATATTTGTCTCCATCAATAGTTTCATGAAATGTACACTTTGTGACATTCTCAAAACACAAAATATTCAAAAACTGAATGATAGCATGAAAGACCCAGCTGAGTGAATTGCCTCGATAATTTCATGACACATAAATCGTGGCTATATCCAAGATCTACAGTACTTCATAAAATTTATCCCAACCATGTAGACCAATTGAACCACTGATCATGTTCTTATTTTGAAGGTCAAGTAACTTTTAATAGAATAGAAAGCAACATAGTTAATAATCTAAGTTGCACACCTACCTTGGTTTCTTTCTCTTCTCATCAAACTCATACCCTGGTTTCAAGTCCTGTAACAATACAATGAACAATGATATCTCCCATTAGCAAAGATGACAAGAAGCTATCTATCAGATACTTATTAAGGTACTGCACTGATTCTTGTACCATTCTTTTGGTAAGTGTAGAAGAAATTCAGCAAACAGCAGCCCCGCAGGTCATGTACCTGTCAGAAAACTTGATCCATGATCAAGGCGAACCGACATATGGCCTCCAAGCCAACCATGTACAATTGTGTGATCAAGACAAAGTTAGGAGAGTTGTAAATTAAAGCCAACATGTGTTTCTTCACTAGCTATAAAATATTAACTGCTGATGTGTGATAAGTGATGTGTTTTCCTTGGTAAGTGCACTTTATATTCGCTTTTGAGGACAGGTATCTGCAATTTTTTTACAAACTGATTTATACGGCATTATGTGTTAAAAGAACATGTAACATCCAAGAGTAGTGAACTACGTGGACCTGCATATAAGGATCAATATCCAAGACAGGAAAAACATCATTAATAAATGGGGGGCACTTTTAGAACGTTTTGGCTAATTTTTGTTTAAAAGAAGTTCTCGAACAGAAGACTTACGAATGCTCATTTCTGGCAAAAGCTGACATCATTGGGAAGTTATGTTCAACTACTTTTAGCATCATTTTCTGTGCTAAATCTGCAGGTAAGTTGTCAGATGAAATTTATTCAAAATGAAATATTTCACTTTTTAAAATCAAATTTCCTTTTAAAAGGTGACCCCCCCCCCAAAAAAAAAAAAAAAACCAACTAATTACCATTGAACAAATCTTGTTGGGAAACTCACAAATAGAATTAAGATTCTTACCACTTCAAAAGGCATCCAGACAGGGTCTTTGTCGGAATCATAATTCTTATCAGAGTCACCACTTTTGTAACCTCCTTTTCCCTTGCCAGTGATGCCAACAATCTGCTCCAGTTCTTCAGAACTGCTGTCTGAGCCCGAATCACGCCCTGTGATGAAACAAACAGATTAGCTGAACTCCTCACATGGGACTAAATTTAACAATGATAGGAGCTCTTGCTATGCTCAAAAGATGTACAGCAATGCCTGTTTCATGGACTGTAGTATGTAATTTATCTCCACCATACATTTGCTCTGAAATATCACTTTGATGTTGTTATGGTAAAAGATGAATAAAGAGAAGATCTGCAAAGACCTGGCCCCCGTGGATGACTGTGACAGATAAAGAAAATAAGTGTGCAACTTTACAGGACATTCCTTGATGACTTTCCATGGCGTTAAAGGCTAAGAAGAAGAGAATGGAACCTCAGTCAGTGATCTCATGCCAATATAGTAAAAAAAGATTATTTCAAAGAGCTAACAATTTAGGTCACTCACTGCGCCGCTTTGTTTTCTCCATGCACTTGTCTTTTGCTTTCCGGCCTATGGATGCTCTCATTGGAGGTGGAGATGGTTCATGGACATGTTCTTGCTCATGCCCATTCCCTTCGTCACCAGATGCATTTTCCGGCAGGTAGTCTTCTCCCTCAGAATCACGATGTTTTCCTTTCTTTCTCTTGCGCTTAAGCATCCCTTCCCTGTTTTTCCGCATACTATCTTTCAGAAGGGTGGACTCAGCAAATGGGCCAAACTTGCTTTTCTTCTTATTCTTTGGCAGGGTAATTTTTACAGCCAGTTCACTTGTCCTCTGTACTGAGTAGCCTTCTCGATCACTCTCACTTTTCTGGGAGGAGTTGTCGTTATCACTCAGATTAGAGATTAAGTCTTTGACTTTGGTATTCAGTGGACCAAATCCATCCTCATCAGACAACTGACTTTCCTTGGGCTGAGGAGGTCTTGGTCTCCTGGGTTCAGGGATATACTTTGGCAGTTGAGGTTTTTTGGTGACAGCTGAAGACGAGACACTAGACAATGTCTCCTGCTTGTGACCCTGCAGATAACTCAGAAATGAATTCTGAAAGGAATCCTTGGACACAGGCTTTGGGCCTTGATCTCTCGGGATCTGTGCTTCTTTCTTCACCATAGGCACTGACTCAGTCATGCCAAGCTGACTGAAATGACCAAGCTCGTCATCTTCAACCACCTGAGGCACAAAGGTGAGGCTCATTTTGTCTGGCTCTGGTGTGGCTTCCTGAGACTCCTGGGCAGGCTGCATGCTGGCAGTGCCCTGCGGCTCCAACTCTCTCTGATTGTCAAAAAATGTATTGAAAGAAACATCTTCCATGTTTAAGTGTCCACTTATGGGACCGATGGGTCGAATCTCATGTACAGCTTCTCCATGATAGGTAGGCCTAAAGCTACTATCATTACTGGTAGAATCCTGCTGTTGTTGCTGAAGTCTAGCATTCTCTGCCGGAGTCACTAAGGTGGTAAAAATCACTTCCCCATTCTCTGATGAACTGTGGGAGAAGCTGGTGGAAGGGATGGCCATTGGAGGCTGGACTCCCACCAGCTGTTCCAGGAAAGGCTGACCAGTGAAGTCAAGCTGGAACTGGTTAGGATCTTGACTCTCAATCAGCGTTTGCTGATGTCCTTGCTCATATCCATGGGGCATGGCCGTGGGTTCCACACTGACAGGACGAGAGCCCATTGGAGACTGAGATAAAGTGACAACAGGCTGAGCACTCATCACTCGAGAGGACATCATCTGACTGGAGTTGATCTTATTGGTATTGAAATTATTGGCTTCATTTCCAACATTTCCCTGTGGAGATGGCTGGTTGAGGGGTGACATATGACTGACCATTTTTTGCTGCGAGGATTGATCAAAATTCTGGATTCTGGACATGCCTGTTCGCGTATCTTGCATAGGAGATGCCCGTTGTTGCCCACCGTTACCTAACATGCCAGAATGGCTGGCAAAGTTTTGCATATGCTGTGGATTCTCTGGAATGTTTGATCTATAGATCTGATTGCTTTGACCATTATTGCTTTTAGGTGTTGAGTCATTTGCTTTCCTCTGCTGTTGCTTGTACGCAGCAGAAGTGGAAGATTTTTCACTGGCTACTCTGTTTGGCAAGGCAAACTCACCCTGAGAACGGACATTTTGATTGGACAGTTTCGGACTTTGGGCTGGAGTGTAAGTATGACCCTGATGATCTTGAACTGAATAATTCTGAGGCATGGAGGGAGTCTGTGCTCTCTGAGCATCTCTGGAGGTAAACTGGTTGCTGCTAGGTGCTCTGTACCCTTGTTGTTGCTGCTGCTGATGTTGTTGTATTTGACTGTTCTGGTTTACATGAGATCCCATGGGTAAGGTGGAAATGTGCTGGGAAGTGGGTGGCATATTCAGAATATGAGGGGAAGGGTGAGGAACTTGCTGCTGTTGTTGGGGCACATTAGCAGATACCTGAGGTGCAGTGGATTTCTTTGTCTCACCAACAGGAGGTGTGGAGGGTGGAGGATTTGGATCTCCTTTCTTTTTCCTGCTCCTGGAACGTTTTGGTTTGGTAGTGGAATCTGCGAGTGCCTGAACTGGCGGGGGGGCAGGAGGCTGTTGCATAGAGGAGGTGGTAAGATTAGTGTGCTGATTCAATTGGCTAATATTAAGTGTGCCTGGTGGAACATGGGACATGCTCTGGCTCATGGCCATTGTGGGCTGGAACTGACTGCTTCTTTGGTTCATGTGCATGGGTAGCATTGAAGGCTGAAGACTGGTCATGTCTTTGGGTATCTTTAAGGGAGTCCCTAATTCTTGCCTTGGGACTGGATGAGGTGAAGCCAGGGCATCCTGGTGCTGATCAACTCTAGAATCCATTTTGAGACGGAAATCATTCTCCTGAAACTTGTCAGCTAGTGTGTGTGCATGCTCTGATGTCAGATTGGGCAAATCTGGAAACTGCACAATAGAAAACGCATTGTGCTCTGGGTTTGCCTGTGCATTTTCACTCAAGGGTGGAGCTGGACTGACAGCTTCATAGCTTATTTCACCTGACAACTGGGCTGCTGAGAAGTCCTGGGAGTCAGATACTGAAAGATTTGCATAGGTGCCATACAGCTGACTTTGTGAGTTAGAGGAGAGATCTTCTATATCACTATGAGTGGAGAATCCCTGCTGGATATTGACCGGAGTCTGTCTGCTGAGAGACTGCTGCTGGCCTGGTTTGCCAAGGACAGTTGAATTATATAAGGGCCCAAACTGTGCTAGGCTGGATGGGATGAGAGAGTCTGAACCTCTGCCATACAGCAGTTCTGAGGAGTGAGGGTTTCTCTGAATACTACTGAGTCTGGCCGTGTTTGAGCTATGGGCAGGGGGTGGCTCATGCATTTGTTGGTGTGCTGACTTGGAAACTGCTGCACTGTTACCACTGCCACTGCCAGGTGATGAGGACTGGGTTGTGGCTGGGGAAGTAGCCACATCCGACAACAAAGAACCAAACTGGTTATAGAGAGATGATGAGGGGAAATTGGTTGATCCCCAAACCCGGGCTGCTGCTGCCTCCAAGAGCTGATTCCTGGCCATTGCATCACGGGTCAGACCATCTGTCCTAAAGGCCTTTGAACTGTCATAGCGACTGATGGTTGGAGACTGTTGCTCAGCACTGGCCCGTACCTGAGGGTCAAACACCAGCTGACCCTGTGCCAGAGACATGGTCTTGTGAGTTTGAGGAGTGGAAATGCCAGTGGCCAGAGGATCCAGGATTGGCACCCCTAGGGCTGGATAGTTGACAGCTGGGATGGTGGGCACTGAACGGCCCCCCAGAGAGCCATGAGTTGCCTGCAATGTGTGGCTCAGGCTTAGTCCTGTTAGGAAATACAAACATTATACAGACCAATGTCCAAGAAACTTCAAGCAATTAACTCGTGCAGACAATTTTATCACATCTAAACTAAAGACGATGTCAGCTTAGTTGACCGGTACATAGCTAGGTTCATGGTCTACTTGTTTTTCATCTTATGTGTGAAAATAAAATACAGTTTAACACAATAAAAATAAATTCCAGATAAATGACCAAGGAAAAAATTAATATGAAGTAATTTTTAAATATTATCTTCATTAATTCTTTAAAGATAACTACCAAGAAAAAAAATGTATGTTGCTCAAAAAAGTCGCATGAGAAAGCAAAAAAGTTCATGCACAATTTGACATAAAATCTAAAATATATTTAAAAAAAAAAAAAGTAAGAAGGTCCCATATCCAATGCATATGAAAAATATGCAACTTGATGTCAGAGGTTCTTCACTGACTCAAAATGTCAACATCCCAGGTAATTTATATGGCATAAGATCTATACTTAAAGAATTATTACATCCTCCTGGTACGGGCCCTGAGAGTGATTTTTCGAATCCTTGGGATTTTTTAAGCTTCAAATTCAAAATTAGCATGTCCAAATTAGAGGAAAAGTGTGGACAAAAATTTTGTTTTGTATCCAATTGCCATGACAGTGCTGACATTGGATTTCGTGTTTTGAAAATAAGCTATTTTCAAAAGTCGAAGGCTCCTAGAGTATTGAATGGAATTGTGTGAAATTTTGCACATGAATAATATGATCCTGCCTAAGGGTCAAAATACATTTGTTTTTTTGTTTATATGTCAAAGAATATTTTTTTAAAAATAAATTTTTGAAATATATGTATATGGACCGATGTAAATTTTTCACAATTTTCCACCAAATATCGAATTTTCTTTCAGAAATGGAAAAGAAACTGAGGAACAGCGATGCATTTTATCAAACCACATGCTATGGAGAATGTATATTCTAAATTTGAAAGCCATTTACTGAGAAATAAAAAAGTCTTAGGGAAAAAAGTAAAGAAATCAATACAAAATCGCAATTTTGAATTTTCATCTCTCTATAGTCCTTAAGTGGGAAGGTGTTGGTGCTGTTTGGGGGCATAAAGAATATGTTTCTGACCCTATTCATTATTTTTCTGGTATAAGAATCTGAAGTGTGTAAAAATAAGAAAACCCAATTTTTGATATTTCAGTCCCAAAACTTTATTTTCAGGACAATGGTGACCTACTGGGGCATGGGAATAGATATGAGAAATCAGTGAATCAAGAAAACAACGGTGTGAACTTAAGGGGATTTCAACTACTAACAAGACAGCCTTTTAAATGAAGTATAATGAAATGAAACAGGGAAAGTAATTGAAATCATCAAGACTCTTTCCACTGCCTACTTACCTGGAGTCAGGTCAAGCCTGTTGAGCGGTGGATGAGCTGGAGGAAGGCTGCCAGAGGCGGAATGCCCATACTGGAGATTGTACGTATTCCACGGATTGGGATCCATGTTGATCAAAACTGGTCTTGCCTTTCAAGTCATTGGGTAAATAGTGTTTTTCTGACAAAATAAAAAAGAAAAAAAGAATTGATAAGAGAATATGACCACCAGAAACAAGCTAACAATTAATAGCCACAAATAAAATATTCATGTGTAAGTCAATAGAGTACATTCCACTTAGCTCCATTCCCTGTAGCTCAAAACTCCAGATTTCTGGAAGGGTAAGGAGGATGAGCAATAGAGATGGAGAATGTGGGGGTATGCATTATCAAAAGCTGTCAGTGTGGATACAGGTGCAGGCATTTTTGCGTTTTGGCAATTTAAAGGAAGAGACAGGCAAACACCAGTCTTATTCAATGTTAGGATGTTGTGATAAGTCTTATAAGAGGCTAATGTGAGACAATTCATGAGTTCATTTGTAGGCTTCGTTTTAGTCGATATTTGCATCATAAGAGACTATTCCCTGAGATTTATAATCATCCGCAGTGGGTGAAAGGCGTATCAATAGTATCATATTACAGTAGAATACGCTTGAACCAAAAACGGTTAAACTGAAAACACGGCTGAACCGAAAGGAAAATTAATCCTCCCTTTATTTCTCTTTGTTAATGGACTAGCGATAAACCGAAGTCAACACCCGTGGAAACACGGCATGACCGAAAACAACGAGCTTGATTTTAGTAGAAGCCTACAACCTATTCTTAATTAAACATGCTTAGTACTGACAAGCTGTTATTTCATCGTTAGGCCTGATCCCACCAGCAGATGTCGAAGACAGAGAGGGGGTTGGGCTCTGGGGAATTGTGTCACTGAATCAAGTGTGCATTGTCTGTGGAATCTCTTGTAGTAACAACAAATATTTGAAGTATCGTGGTGCTCGCTGTCTGATGCTGCGTGTGATGCTATGGCATTGTGTAGTTTTTTTCAGATGATCCATGTGGTAGTTATTAGTGAAATTCGACCCTACAGAGTTTGTTCCCCTTTTCTGACAACTCTCACCATACCAATCTGGATAAACCAAAATATGTTTAAACTGAAAAAATATGTCCAGTCCCTAAAATTTTGGTTTAAGTGTGTTCCACTGTATAACGGAACTGTATGAGCTGTGCTTGTAATAGGTGACTCTATTTCTCAACTTAGTATTTCCATTTGTATTAGAAAAAAAAAAAAAATGGTAGGTGATGTGCTATGTTTGGATTTAGTCTAGAAATTTACTTGACCTTACAATATTTACATTTCATTTTCACCACAAATTTGAGTTAACATTGACAACGACAGCAAAATGCATGGCTGATGTGGAAAATGATTATAATCATCAATAGGGTAAGAAAACATTTTAGGATGGAAAAACAGGGACATTTGACATAGATCTAACTAATCTTTAACTGAGAGTACAGCATACCCATGAGTAAGCATGACATAGAGTGTACTATTAATTAACAGAAAATGTTTCTAGCATGCGATATGTTATGATGAAAAGCGTTTAATGTACATAAATGCAATAGGATTTGATCATGACATTGTTATGTCCCTATTTGTTTTCAAATGCTTACAAAAAAATTTTGGGCATTAAAGGGAGATAACAAAAACAATTTTTTCCCACATACAGGGCATGAAAACTCATTCCAGTTAGCTCAATCAAATTCAATTTTTTTTTTTTTTTTGACATGTGGGGTGTCAATATAGTGGGGTGCACTATATTTCACCCAAGTGAGATCACATGACATGACATGCTATTTGCTAACAGACAGGAGCATGAGTTGTTTCCTGGGGGCTGGTAGTGTGTAACACGAGAGGGTTGATAACAGCATGGGGGAGATTAACAAAGGTTTAAAATGTATGTAAATAACAAAATAACTGTAGATCTAGCATCTCTACTTCGAGGATTTTCACTTATAATTTATAATCATGGGCAGTCCTGGAACCTAACACCCGTGATAAACAAGGGAATACTGTTCTGCTTTAAACTGCTTGCATAACCACTTAGGAGGTTATTTTCTGCATAGACTCTGGGCCCATATAATCTATTTTTATTCACAACATTAAATTTACACATAGGCCTATTTTGTTCATCAATCATATAGTGTTGTCTTTACAATAAGAAATTTTCAATGCACAGTGCCGCTGAATTTTGTATTCAACTACCCCTTGTTTTGCTCACAGACCAAACAGCTAGTCTAGATCTAGATCTAGATTTAGATCTCTGCTCTTTCACCACAGATATTACTTTCTACATCTTCTTGCCACAGGTTTCTATAGTCGTACAGATCTAGATCCAGATCTTGGCTATTCATATCCAGGCTAAAGTAAAAGGATCCTAGTTGTCTGTCAGGACCAAAACGAATACCTTCCTCTAAGTCTCTAAGCACAGTTCCAGTGGCCAGTGCCATTCATTATTGCTGGCTCGTTTTGCTGTATCCCAAATATGGCTGTTTTCGTGAATCTCAATGAAACTTTTAAAGGTAAGACTCCCACCGTAGATAATATGCTGCGTGGAATGTCTTATCTTACTCAGATAAGCTCTGGATCTAAACGAGGTCTAGATCTAGATCTAGATCTCCTAGATCTAGAATCTAGCCCTAACTAGAACATTGGTCATGGTAAGATGCCATTGCATTTATCAACATAGATCTGCGAAATTCTTTTGGCAATAAGGACAACTGCATTGAATTTCATGAAGTTTCGATGCTTTGCAAACATAGAGTTGGTCAGTCATCACATGGGTGTGGGTTTCTATATTAAAAAGAGGGGAAAAAAAAAAAATCTTCAAATTGTTCAACTTCGTAAACACCAACCTTATACTCCGCCATCTTGTGGAATAAATGTGGCCCATAATGCAATGTGCGAGATCCCAAACAAGATGGCCGACTACCGGAGCGTGATAATGAAGCAGAACAAAATAACTACACGAAATGGCGTTGGCAGTGCCTAGCATTAGTTATTTTGTGATTTTTGATTGTGATTTTGTTGCTAGAAATTTGTTAAGTGCTACACCTCATTAGTGGTAAATATCAAAGCACCACAAGTCGGTTTGCATTGCACAAACATTGGTCTTGAATCGACTTTGTGCGTACTCGTCAGACTTCAAGATACTGACTAACTGAGCCAGACACTAGTACAATTGAACAAGTAGATCGATGCCAGCGCAGTTAAGTGTACATCTCAGACGACATGGATACTGATGACAATGCAAAAGGAGAAAATGCAGTAGATGCAGACACGAAAAAACGACTTCAAGGTCAGATAATCCTAAATCTTGTTTTGCCTGACTGAAAGTAGATCTAAGCTAGTTAAAGATCAGAAAGAGATCATCTGATCTAGAAATCTATGCAATGCACTGTCAGGTAGCCTACTGACAGGGCTGGAAATAGAATACTAGATCTAGATCTAGGTGTAGAATTTAGACTCTAGATCTAGATCTAGGTCTAGATCTAATCTAGTCTAGATCTAGAGATCTCTAGGCCTCATTACAATTTACATTATGAGACAAAAATAGACATATCATAACGACAGGTTAGGCTACAGACTACAGTCGCCTACAACAGCCACAATATTTTGAAATATTATGTGAAAGTAGATCTAGATCTATTTTTGTTTACAATTTATTTATACTATGTGCTGCAAAATCCACGCTTCTATTTTTGGCTACTCAGCCTAAGTCTCGCAAAATCCCATTCCTGTATTCAAATTAGGATTAATCACGTGTCATATCAGACAGCTAGATCTAGATCTAGATCTAACACACTTCAGTCCCGAAAAAAAAAATCTCGCGAGATCAGAAGGGGATTCCCCTAGGTGTGGGAAAAACAACGGCACGGATTTCACAGCACATAGCCTACGATACATCTAGGCTACATCTAGATAGATCTAGAGTCTAGATATTAATCTCTACCTCTCTCCAGATATCTTCATTTTTGTTAAAAAAAGACTTATTGTGAGGTTAACTGGAATCTAGATCTAGATTCTAGATCTCAGTGAACTAAAGTAAATTGTATATGAAAATCTAGATTTATCTAAATTTTGATCTAAGAAGAAACTAAACAAAATAATTCCTAGCCTAGGTCTGATATTGACTACAGTCGTTGAGCTTTATCAGCAAGCAGTGAATTAATCTTCAGATTTCTGACTATTCAGATAGTTTGGTGCTGTGTGGTGGATATTGCCACACCTACTCAAATTACTATTTGTGTAAATGCCTCAGATTCATGATTCATTGAAATATCACTTATCATTTCACTTATTGACCTCGTGTGCTGCTAAACTATAGATCAGGGACATGTTCTTTAGCCATGCCCAGTGCTTTGTGCTTGGCAAACACAAAACAGCTCTTTCTGGTTGCTCAGCAATCCTCTCGTATGTGAATGGAGTTTACATGCAATATAGACCAAGAC
The DNA here is from genome assembly GCA_038406235.1 of Peronia verruculata. Classification (NCBI taxonomy): domain Eukaryota; kingdom Metazoa; phylum Mollusca; class Gastropoda; order Systellommatophora; family Onchidiidae; genus Peronia; species Peronia verruculata. Next base: position 370,975 of record JBCAUA010000022.1, on the reverse strand, counting down.
TTACGATTATATGACAATATAATATAGCTAGAGTCAACCCGCCTGTCCAAACCGCCTCTGCGGACTAACCACTTTCATTTACGATCGCCAAATCATACAGTCCACAATGATCTTCAATGTTGTGCATCAGTCAACCCTATTTGGCATCTCTTTGAAGCATATGTTCACCTTTGTTTCATTGTTCGACCACAATCTGCAGGAATTGACACCTAGATCAGTTCATCCACCATTTTTAACATCTTACTCTTAGTAGGACAAAAACAAGGCTAAGCCCAAGTGCACATACACTCTGGCAAAGGTGGGGCTTGGGTATTGGTGCCGACACCACTTCTCACCCGTGATGTGCGTTACGACATGGCAAACCATTTCGTGGCCGAACTGTTACTGTCTGTTAGGTCATCCGACCCTCCTCTGCCGCCGAGTCCGCCCCCCTGTTCTGAGTTTTTTTTTTTTTTTTTTATCTGTGTGGCGTGAACTGATGAATGCATTCTTTCTGCGCAAAATATGTATCATGTATTTTCTCCGTATTTGACATTATAGTCAGATTTAACTTTCACTTTCTTACTTCCGCTACTGCCAGTCAAGAGGTACATGTAGATTACAATTTACGCACCCTCGTTCTACTGCATCCATGTATAGTCTTTTTTTTTTAAATCAATGTCGGTACTCTTACGACAAATGATTCACAAGTACCCAAAATGCAGAGCACAAAACTCTCTCTCCTTCTTTTGTTCTCTCTCTCTTTCTCTCCCATTTGCCTGCTTTGAGTTCTGCCCTGACTTCATGGCGGCAATAGGCCAAGACAATGCTTTCTTTTCAACTTCATAATCTCGTTCACAGAACATTAAAAACCATGCCCATCATTAATTTAAATACTATCCTAACAACACATCATGACAGCAACACAAAATAATTCGATCCTGTGTGCAAATTTAAAGATTTTTGTTGGAATCCTGGAGATCGCTGCCAATCTAGTGCCAAAATTTTTACCGTCATGCGCTATCCTGAAATCCACCAATCTCGGCGGGCTGGCTCACCAAACGTGTTGCCTGACCCAATCTGAGTTGGTCGTGGGGAAAGTGTGTATTCTATTACTGGCCGGCACCACTTGCGGCTGATTGGGTTTGGCGCCAGATTGTGCATGGGCACTAAGATTTTCTAGCTGTAATGTTGGCCATTTATTTATATGGAAACCGGGGTAATCCCAATCTTGAAAGTGTGGGAAACCCTCTTAGCATGCCAGATTGGCTATTATCTGGTCGTGCTGCATGACGAAGGGATGGTCTGACTTTGGCAGGATATTTTTTCTATCCTGCTCTTGTCCGACCACCTTTTATTGCATTGAACAAACTATTTATTGCAAATTTTCATCCCAATACCCACTGTTGTTATAGATTATAATAGTACTACTTCATTAAAATTATTTGATAACACACTTTCACCCCACTTTCACCATCTGGCAATTTTTTCTGGATTTTTTCTTCTCTCTGATAACAGTATATTTCACCCCATTTACCAATACCATGATATGAATTTCAATGCTATATGTATCGTTTTCTGGGTTTTTTCTTCTTCTTAATGGTACATTTCATCCTATAAACATTTCAGAATTCTGAATGTCATTGTAATAATTTTCTTGACCTTTTCTCCTCCTTAATGGTACATTTACTTTTATTAAATTATCTTTTAGTGTTAATACATTCAAGAATGGTCAAGCGGAAGACCTCCTTTTAAAAAAAAAAACCTTGTTCACGCATGCGCATATGAAATAGTATCATCTGGAAGGATTTGGGGACAATGGAGTCAAGTTGAAAAAGAAAAGCAAGACAGCTTGAGAAAGGGAGGGGGGAGGGGGTGGAGACAAAAGAGGAAGAGTGACACACGTGAGAGTGAGAATGAATATGAGTTGGAGTACATGGATAGTAGTTCCCTAAACAGTATTTTGTATGCAATGAAAGAGGAAATAACATTAAACATTACTTACACATTGAGAGATAACAAATAAACACAAAAAAACCCACATTGCTAATGTAAACAAACAACTGATTGGACTGAGGAAGGCCAGTGGTTGGCTTGAGGCATGGTGGTCAAACTGGTCGTGAAGTAGGGTTCACAAAATGTGTGTTATGAAGCCACCTACTTCCGATTTCTACTTTACGATCTCCTGATATTTCAGGAGACATGATTGGCTGATCCTGGAAACAAATTTCACGACTCTGTCATTGAAATTCCGCGGCTTGTGTTTTCAGTAGTGCCCTAAGTGGTCGGGAACCAATGGGTTGTCTCTAAGTCTAAATATATCTCATTTGTGGATTATTTAACAAGTTTTTAATTTGAATTTGGTAAATTTTGAGCAGTTATCAAAATTTCCGCTTACTCTCGATCCAATTTTCAATGGCGAAAGAGTCTTTAATATGCTGAACATTCATGATTTATCAATCTGAAATAGCCAGACGTCAGCATTTCTATACAAGAAGTCAACTGAAAAAAAAAAAAGAAAAATCAGGCTTGAAATTTTCCCCTTCCCCCTCGTAAGAATAGAACTGATGTTTTCATGGAGAGCTGAACTCAAAACTTCTACAACATACCCACAACATACCCATCGCCCATGAATCATGAATGCCATCGGCTGTTTTGAATGTGATGGATGCTGCCATTTTTGCTTCCTAGGAGTAAGCACCTCCGCAGGTATGCTTGCTGTGCTTGGCAAGCAGCGAGGCAAAAAACTTGCGAGTGCTTGCTTATGGAACACTGCTCACCAAGCACAAGCAAGCTGCTTGCGGCGTGCTTGGCTATGGAACAGTCCTCACTTAAATATCTGGATATCTCATATGTGCTTGTGTTACATTATTTTTTAATTGTAAAAATGGCACAGCAAAATGCCTGAAATTGAAGTTTTGTGCCAGCAGAGCAAAAAAAAAAAAATCCACTTTTTGATTCTCCACTATTTGACTGAAGGGCTTTCAAACTATGTTCAATGTCATGCAACAAAGATAAACAAATACCAGTTATGGTGAGCTCCAAGTGTAATAATTATTCCCAAGAACTTGACAATTACTTCTAGTTTTGTGACAAAAATTACAGTAGGAACACAAAGAGTTTCTAATGTTCTTTAAAACAACAAGTCTACTTATTATAACTGAGGGACCATAGCACATTTTTGATGTGTCTGCAATGTGCAGTGGCAATCATAAAAAGATAAGGTTTGCAGTTATAGTGTAAGTAGTGACTTTAGTCATGAATAAAGTATTGCAGAGAAATCAAGCTTATCTTGACTTAAAAGTATCTTCTGGTAAAGCTTGATTTTTTTTTTTTTCTTTTTAGATAGATATAGGCCATTGATTGTTACTTTCCTGTTAAAATAAATTGAAAACGTTCTGTTTTGCAGAGATTCAAAACTGGTGGGAAATTCCAGCTATTGCTCACTTTTGCTCACTTTTCAAAGCAGTCTTTGGTTTTTCGGACTTCGATATAGAGGTAAGTTTAAAGATAGTGTTGACTGAAAGAGCTTAGATAATATTTCTGACTAGTAAACCTGGGCTTGTCATCTAAAGTAAATTTTTTTCCGAGGGACATGGTCACATGATGACTGTAATCGCATTGTGGACAAAACATAAAATGACTCGTCTTTTCAGTTGAATTGCATGGGAAGTTTATCAGCCTGTCCTCTTTCTTATTATATTGTTGTAAAACTTGTAAGCTGCACAATGCCAACCCATGTTTGTGCAAATTGTTCACAGTGCAATGTATTTGACAATGTAAAGAAAGCTCAGTGTATTTTTGTTATGGTACAACTCACACTTTTGAGCAAATGAGCATTGATTTCCACTATGTGATCACAATAAGTCTTTTCAAATCTATTTTGTCACTGCACTGAAAAGGCTTGTATGAATATAAATACATTTTTTTGCATATTGTGAAGTTTATCCCTTATAAGTTTGAACAGAAAACTGCTTGCATTGTCCAGGAGATATAAAAAAAAAAACAAAACATAAACAGGCTCCATCAGATACTTGTTCAAACTGATGCTGCCTTTGCAAGAGTTTCATGTACAAATTGACATGATCAGAGGTCTTCTTTATGTATAATCATGCTGACAATTGTCAGGATATCAGTTAGAAAGGATTATGCCCTGCAAGTGTATAAATTATAACTGTACTTTCTGTGTTTAGCTTCAGTGCCCTGATCGTCCTCATTTGTTTTGTCATGTAATGTCAAATGAAAAAAGTTCTGTGTGAAACTCATTATCAAATTTGTACAGGGAAAACATTTATTCATCATCCTATGTTTGGACTATTAAATTGTCAATGTTAAGTGCTTTTTATCATACAGTGGCTTCAACTGGATGGACCTGTAGAGATACCCTGAATTAGCATCTTTATTTTTGGCAAGGATATTAATACAGTGGTCTCCACCTAAGAACCCAGTTATTCGGAGTTTAAAAAAAAGGGGGCTTTTAGACCGATTGAAAGTTGTACAATCCACGTGACTACTGTCGTGTCTGCTATCTTTAGTTGATCGTTACTGTTAGTTATGTCTCTATGTGATAAGCACACCTTTCTTTGTTATGCATGTTTGTTGTATTTGTACTTGCATAGCTTCAAAAACAGTGCATGACAGATGATTGACAGGAGATGTTTGACATTGTAATTCATCACATTAACTGTGCATTCAATTGTTACACCTTCTCAATGTTTCACCAAGGATTTGGAGGAAGCCCTTCTGACCTCCCCAGCTCTTGGAGGCAGCACACTGGTTCTGGACATTATCTGTCAGTTGTTGAATGGGTGCTATGCTCGAGATGACATTAAGTGAGTAATTACATATACAGGATAGAGCAATAGCTCTGGATTTGATTTCTGTGGTAGACTTTTATGATTTGCTTAGCAAAAGACTAAAGCATTTGTCTGAAGTATAGAATACAGTCAAATCTGATCTGTTATTTTGGCCTTAACAATAATAGCAGTGACTCTCAAGGAACTATACTGTCATTGTTTTCAAAGGTGAAGGAGACAAAAAGTCTAGGGATGGATTCTAAAACAGTCTGGATGAAGGGGATCATTAGATGATTAACTGCACTGAAATCTCAGATGTCATGAAAATCGTCAGACTGTATGATTCTTAATTAAATGACTGTAGTGAAATTTCAGATGATGATTTTGACATTTGTTTCTTCCTGAACAGATACTATAACTATGACCTGTTTCTCAAAGACATCTTCAAGCAGCGGTGGCAAAATGAATTGCATCGTGCCAATCCTCTGGCAGACTGTACTTTCTTGGAGCTTCCTGTCAGGCAGCGAGTAGAGATTCTTCATGCCCTGTGTGATTTTCGTTTAGATGCTGATGATGTACCTGAGATGCTTAAAGTAAGTTAACAATCAGTAGTGGATTATATTTGTACAATAACTGCTAAAGAAAAAAAAAAAAATCTGTTTCAAGCATTTGTTTATTTGATGAATGATGGAATGCATTGAACACTCACTCAGTGAAGATGTTGTAATAAATGAAAATACTCACCCACTAGATTGGGCCTGAACATAATAGAAATTTAAAGATAGCCGTTAAAATCTGTTTAAGTGTCTAGTAGAATTATTAACAATTTCAGAATTCTTTTTGGCTTCATGTAAATCTTGATCTTTCATGCCAGTCTGATGTGCACTTGGTGTATATTTTTGATTTTACATTTTTAACAACAGTGGAAATGAATTTGTTTTTGATAATGTAGTTAAGTCTTAAAAAGAGTGGGTAAAAAGTCTTGTTCTGTTCAAGCTAAGACATAAGGGCCATACGTCAGCAGAATATGTAGCATTTTCTGATTTGTCTCCTGCATTCAGGGCTTGAGCGGAGACAGCCTGCGTGTGGAGCCACTGGGCTGTGATGGGCAAGGAGCCAAGTACTGGTACTTCTATGGAACACGATTGTACAAAGAAACACTGGAAATGGAGGGTCAGGGTGACATGTAAGTTGAATCATATAGAATAATTTTTTTACCAGTTTCTGGGCATTTCATGCTCTTTTTCATGATTAATTTTTTTCTTATGATTTGAACTTAAGACAATCTTTATACCAGAAGCTCAGATATTTTCAGTGTGATGAATTGAGAAGTAAATAAAAATACATACAATATGGATATATATATGTGGTCTCATTCAGTAAGCATGCTCTGAATTTCAGCCTGTTTTGAATTGATCTTGGTATACTTTTTTAATCTCATGACGGAAATCCTGACCCCCATCAGTGTCACAGGGTGCACTGAGATGGCAATTGGGTTGTTGTTGTAGGATAAAGGTAGTGCAATCTAGACATCACCCTATTTTCCTGATCATCATTCTGATCCTTTATGGCTACCAGTCATTAGGCTTGGATCTAGAGTCTAGTTCGATTTTAGAACTTACTGGATATTTTATGCATATTAGAAATACGAGGTCTGTCACAGAACGAAGTTTCCCTCCTCTATAAATTCAAAAGTATGCAACCTACAGTCATAAAATTTTGTGAGGTAATGACATCATATCTAGAGAAATCAGGATGCCAAATTTCAAGTGCTTTGATGTGTCATAGAGTTGTGACATGTCACGTTTGGTGTACTTGTGGACTTTGTCCAAGGTAAATCTAGGGAAAATGGCAGAGCAAGACATTGCTGTAACCTTCTCACCCTACGATGTCCGAGTTGTGATCAAATTTTCAACTCTTCTTGGCAAGTATGCCGTGGAAACATGATGATCTTTGCCAAGTTATGGGGAATTGTGCCCCATCACTTCAGATGGTAAGGAAATGGATCAGGGAGGTTGAAGGCGGGAGGTCTGACATGAGAGGTGAAGAGCACACTGGGAGGCCCCCTGTTGTCTTTGCGATGACAGTGTTGCAAGAACAAAAGCTGTTGTGGAGGAAGATGCACGAGGAACATGCAGGGAAATAGGTGAATTTGTTGGTGTGTCCAGTGCAACAGTTCACTGAATATTGACCAATGATCTTAGCAAGAAAAATGTCTTTGCAAAATGGATGCCCTGTTTGTTGACACCAGATCAGAAACAAGCTTGTGTTTAAGTGGCTCAGCACTTTTTGACATGTGTTGAGCAATAGGGATTACAGTTCTCAGTAAAATTGGCACTGGAGATGAAACTTGGGTGTACTCATTTGATGCGGAATTGAAAAGATAGTGAGCTCAATGACTTGATTCGGATGCACCGAGGTCAGAGATAATAAGGAGAGAGAAAGATGATTCACATTGTTTTTTTCGACATGAGTGACATCATGCTGAGCTGGCCAGTCCCACCTGGTGCAACTGTCAGTGATGACTACTACAGGTTCATCCACAAAGACAAACTGAGACCAGCAATATGGAAAAAAAAGATCCGCATTGCTCAAAGAAGGCATCATCCTGCATCACGTTAACATGCCTGTTCACAATCCAAACTTATGAATGAGCTTTTCGATGGCTGCTCATGGGAATTATTGGAACACCTGCCCTGTTCACCCGATCTTGCCCCATGCGATTTCTACCTCTTCCCCAGGGTGAAAGAAATGCTGCGAGGTCGTTGATTTGAGGATGAGGACCTGTGACCAGATTCAAAAGGCTATGAGAAAAGGACTAATGACCTTGGACAAACGGTAACTGGTCATGTCTTTGACCATTGGATACATCAAAGGGAGAAATGTCTACAACTTGATGGTTCTTATGTTGAATAGGTTTTGAATAAACCTTCAGTTGATTCTTTCTTTATCTTTGCCTTTCAGCCTCCTGGGAGGCTATCTCGGCTGCAGTAATTGCAAATGATGCGGACCTTGCTTGACTCAATTATTCTCCCAATTTGTAGTAATTGGCATGTCGTTCTTATTTGTTGTCTTCCCAGCACCCAGACAGGGCTCCTGTTAAAAACATTTATAGTAAAAAAATGCCAGACCTGGGCCGAAGCCTTTATTATTGGCAATGGGTCAGGTGCTCCAACCCCGCCCCAGAGAGCATTAATAGAAGTAGAGGAGAGAAGAAAGACCCAGAATAAGGATATCTGAAAGACTATATACCCATTCACTCCCCTTTCATTCTCCCGGCATAGGGTGGATCTATAGGCTAACAAGCCTAGTCCATCGCCTAACATCTGCGGGCACGGGTGGTAGAACAAAACTCTTTCGCGGGCGGGGTGTCCCTCTGATCCCCCAGTAGGGTATAACTGGGTCTTACGATTAATTCTGCCCCTCCCGCCCGCATCGCCAAACCGGCAGTACTGGCCCGAGGGTGACACCCCAGGGCGGCCATTTAGGGGCAGGCAAGGAGATGGCTTTCTGCCCCCCATGCCCCCTCGCGGCCCGACCCCACCGATGCTTCGGGGCACAGTCTCAACTCCACAGCCCAACCACTGTCAATTCATACAAACTCCACAGCCCAACACCGTGAACTCCAATACTGGCCGGTCCAACCACTGTTATCTAAAATACCTCCCGGCCCGTTACCGCTCTTGCTGGGGATCCTTTCATCCTTCCTCTTGCATATCACTACAAGCTAACCCCGGTCCCGGCGAGGGGCCGGGAGGCCGAACAAGGGTGCCCCCACCCCCAGATCGACCCCCCCCCCCGGGGTCGGACCTCGGCTCTCCGGGACCAGGTGGACGCACCATTTAAAATCTAATTTGTTTAAAAGTTAAAAGATATTTATGCAGTATAAATATTTGTAAGTATTTACATGATCTGTGTATAATAAAAATTGTTATTAAATTCATTAAAAGATGTACATTTTTATAAAAACAATCTACGTTTCAGCGGACCTAATTAACTACCTGTGCCCTATTCATTCACCCTTTCACACTACCTCACTCACACAAAAAGAAAGGAAAAAGAAAACTTTAATGTTAAAAGGTTACAGGGACTAGGGACCTACTTGAACTGACGCAGCCGGTCCGACTGGACCCTTCGTAACTGACCCAGGCCCAGTCCGACCGGGTGCCGTTCGTTACTTACTTCTATATACCTCACAGGCCAAACCTTCAGTTGATACCAAAAATAAGGGTATTTATAATTATATGTCAGGACAGCTTGACAGGGTAACTTTACTCTGAAACAGACCTCATATTTGCTAGTTATGAACTGGAGGGAGGCTGCACGCAACTGAAGAATTTCTGAAACAAAAAAGTACGAAACAGCAAAATTGTTTTAAGTATATGCTTTTCTATAGGTCTGTTTATAGTTGCCTTTAATTTTTCTTTACAGTGCACTGTTTATGATACATCTTTTTTTAATCTAAGTAAATTAAAAGCTGCACTAATTTCTTTCTAATAACCTTGTCTCTTGTGCTCAGGAAAAAATCTGGTAAGGGAGGCAGGAAGAAATTGAAGCTGGAAGTGGAGCAGCCAGAAGAAAATGATGATAGCAAAGAGACAGAGGAAGAAGAAAAACTGAAGAGAAATCCAACGCTAAGTGCTCGTCCAAGGCTTGCAGAGAAAGGAGATGATGACGAAGAAGAGGAAATGGATGCTGGTATTGATAATAAAGATGAAGAACCTGACATAACTGCAGAGAGAGGTGAAGAAGAGGAAGAAGAAGAAGATGATGATGATGAACAAAGAGAATTGGCGTAAGTATGGAATAGTTTGTGTGGACTTAACCAGAATAAACTGCCTCTGAGTAGTCAAAAATTAGACAAGCAGACAGACAGTTGTTTCCTTTTGCACCACTCCAGTGTTAAAGGGTGAGTGGAACGTTATTAATTGCGTGAAAGTGGGGGTGGGGGAGAGGGGGGAGCCATGCTAGGATTATCCCAGGATAATTTTTTAACCATTATGGGTGTACTTGACTATTTGGGTTTACTTTTCGATACAAGCTTTTATTTAACTGTCAAGAGGCTGATTGTTTCAATAGTCGGTCGTTATATTCCCAACTTCTAAGCCAAATGGATTCAGGAATAATTTTCAAAGAATTGTAAGGGGGCGTTCATCTAGTTAGGCATTCAAGCTTACAGCATAAGTATGTTCCATCTATCCTACCTTACTTCAAGCTACAATCAAACACCTCCATGGTTGAGTATGTGAACAGAAGATCACTGCTGCTGTGTCTGTATAGAGCAGCATTAGCAAACCTGTTTCATCTTAGGAAATGCACTGATCATAGCTGCATAGACCATCATTGACAAATCTATTTGCAGTATAATAGTAAAAACAGACCCTTTTCTATGTGCTCTGTTAATATCTAACTATTTAATTGAGATGTGTGTTACGTTTGAGGCAATGGTGACTTATGCAAATAGTGAACAAAAAACAGTGAGTACTATGCATATTTAGGTGAAGCTGTATCTATGAGCATCCAGTGAAGAAAAAAATCAGGCACTTTACACATATGCATATAATTCAAGTATTATTCCTGACATATTACATACCGCACAAACATATAACAATAGTGATGATTTTTATCACTGACCTGCAACAAATAAATCTGTTAACAGTTTTTTTTGCTGAAATTGAAAACTACTAAAATGCTCCATACACAGACAGTGAATGGTGATGATGATATCCTGAAGTTGTTGGAGACTCAAAAACTTACACCTAAAGTTTACTTTGTTTCTGTTCTCCCCAAGACAGGAGTTGTGATGTTGTGATCTTGATTTCACTCATCAAAGATCATGTGACAACTGCGTGTTTGATTTCAGAGAGGCGCTGTATGGGAGTGACCAGAGTGGGGATGCAGATGATGATGATGACGATGTTGATTTTGAAGAGGAATTGAAAAAGAAAAAATCCACAAGGGGCAGGAGAAAAAGTACAAGAGGTAACACGAAATCCTCTGAGGCTGCACCAGCTTCTCCTGAAGTAACAGAAAGGTAGGAACTTTGGATATCAAGTGTTAATGAGGACATAATTTCATGATGTTTTAGCAGTGATGCCATGTTTGTTGTCACTATATCTTGTAATGGCTAGGTTTTTCCCTCCAATTTTTTTTTTTTTTTTCTTCTGGTTCACACATGCATCATATAGACGTGTTCAGTTTAACATATTATAAAATGATAATTGACTGAGAGCTCTCATGTTGCTCTTATCATAAGCATAAATTATGTCTTGCGACCAGGGCAAATGAGTTGGAAGTTGCCTTGGGCAACGAAGATTTACAGCTGTTTTTGGTCGTTTTTAATTACTTGCTAACTAAGATAACTAATTTTTTTTTTTTTTTTTCACAGAACGTCAATTTAACCTTTCAATTTAACCTTTTTTTAATCTGGAGAAAAAAAAAAAAGGAACTATTTTGGTATCATGATCGGAAAATAGTGAAAAACTGTAAAAAAAAAAAAAAAAAAAAAGTGACTTGAACTCACCTGGCGCGACTTGCGAGTCATTTGCCCTGGGCGCAAGACATATTTTCTTTGTTTTACAATAAATTGTTTTCTTAGGACAGAGCAGTGATGATGTTCTTAAAAGTTTGGTCCAAGTGCATATGTATATGAATGTAGGTAATGTAGAATTATGTCTTCAGCTGTGAACGGGAACTTACTTTTGAGGACAAATGAAGTCTATCTTATCTTACCTTATTTTATTATATCTTAGCTTATCTTAGTGATGAAAAATTAATGTGCAGTATGCTGTATTCTGCCACCATGTTGTGGTTATTTTTGTTGTGTTACACCATGTAGTTTAAGTGCTTGATATTTTCTTTCCTGTCGTTTAACTTTCTGGTGATGTTTCCCACAACATATGCCGGGTGGTTCTGTGGTCAAATGAGACATTTCCCGCAATCCTTGTGGGATCTTCTTTATAATTTTTTCACACCGATCCATTTCACGCAAATAGATCTAGATCTGGATCTCATAATCTGGGGGTAAAGGCAAAGCAACAGCATCTTTCATGTCTATATCTAATGCTTCTACATCTAGAGAAACTTTTATTGCACAGCAGGCAGAAATGTAGGAACTGTTGCTTTCTGACAATTAGATCCAGATCTACATTTACCAATATTTTCCCCAAATTCTTGGGAAACCAAAGTCAGTGATGTCAAATTTCCTACTTTAGTGGGATTTCCTACTTTTTGGCTGTCAGTCATTTCTCTTTTGGCCGTAAATCCAGTATTGTTTACCATTTACATACTTCAGTTTTACGTGTTGCTAAAGAATGCCTGGAACTTTTCCTACTTTTTCATGGAGACAGATTGACATCCCTGCTTGAAAATCTGACACATTTTTTAAAAAAAATAATCAAAAAATAACTGTGACATGATCGGTTTCTGTTTTCTGTATCAGACTGTGTTGATTTAGTACTGCCATATGTATTAAAATGGTGGAACTATAAAAAGTGTGTTTTTCTTAATTTTTAAAATTCCTCTGAAAATGCCAGTCTTCAGGGCATCCAAACTCAAAGCAAGCTCAGTCTTCAGTGAATTAATGGCGAGTAAAAGTGTGATTTTAGATATTATTTTTTTCTTCTTCCTTCCCACAGCCACTTCATTGAAAATGTATTGAAACCCAAAAGGAAAAAAACCTACTACAAAGGGAGTCGATCACGATCACGTGGCAGAGGTCGTGGTCGAGGTCGCGGGTCAAGAAGTAGAAGCCAGTCAGCAAGGTCTGATCCGCCACCAGTATCAAATGGGTGAGTTCCCATGTAACAGCCTCATGCTTGAGATCATAGCTCTAACATTAATATGATCTGCTTCAATTCATAAGTGCATACATGGATGAATGCAATGAAATGTGACATCTTAATTTGTCAGCTAATGATTTTCTTAGTGAATGACAACTGTCTGAACGATTTTTCTCAGCTGTTGGTCTCAAACATGACTTTGCCACTTGCATTCCATGAGCGCCTGAAACATTTTGTTGTTATTGAAAAGTGGAAGGCTGTTTTGGCCATTATTTTGATTTAGCTTTTTTTTTTTTTTTTTGCTTTTTTTTTTTTTTGAAACAGTCCTCCGAAAAGATAGAGGAAAAATAAATGAGAAGATTTGTGTGAAAAAAGTTGATTATGTTCGCAAAATATTTCTCAAGAAATAACAGAAATCAACAGTTCAATATAATGGCTTGTGCAGTTGTTATATAAATGAGTTTGTTTAATTTTCTTAAATCATCATTTTTGGTTCTGTATTTCTCTATGTCTGTATTACTTGACTGTATTACTTGACATTTCACATGATATGTTCCACAAATGGTCCTAGTTGTCAGTCAACAGTAAGTATCTTGCCTTTCCCACAGTGAGCAGCCTAAAAAAAGAACCCGTCGTACTGCAGTGGAGGATGTTGTACCAAGACCTACACGCAGATCTCGTCGAAGGATGGGTGAAGAGGATTCTGGTGCTGAAATCATTTTCAACCCAAATGCGTCTCAGACAGAACTGAAGCGTCTGGCCATTGACGGTTTTCACAATCAGCTATCTTCACGTAACAGTAGAGAGAGCAGTGTCTCTACTGACCTGGTCAAGCCAGAAGCAGAGGCAACTCATGTCACAGAACATAGTCATGCTAAAAACATCGAGGAAGCAGTATCTCGTCTCAGTGCAGGTATTATGAAAGACATAACATTGAAAGCAGAATCCTTAGAGCAAACTCCACCAAATGCACACACTTCAGATGCTAAAGGCTCATCGCAGGCAGAATCATCTACTCCCAAAAGAGGAAGCTCTCGAAGGAAATCCACACCCCAAAGAAGGCAAAACAAAGACACTATCATTTATCATGAGAACAATATTTCTGCTGTCAATCCTATTGCAGATGCTTCCAATGAAGACGATCGTAATCACAGCAAAGAATCTGCTCCCATAAAGGAAACAGCAGAACAGGGAGTTAGAATGGAGCAGTCAGAAAGGGACCAACTTGCAGCTTCACAATCATTAGTAGTTGCCAGTACTAAAACAGAAGATGGGTGTGTGAGGAATTCAGCTGGAGCTGATGAAGAATCAACTTTGCTGCAAGACATTAGGGAAGAGCAGAATAATGGTAGTGGGACAACATGTGACAACACCAAAAGCGTTGAATCCAGTGATAAGTCTAATGTGGCTGAAGAAGTCAGTGACAATGGGAATATTGATACGAGGACAGTGTGTACTAATGGCAATGCTTCTGAGATCAGTGACAGGTCTGAATTGCCTGAACAGGTCAGTGAAGACTCAAACACTGTAACTAAGACTGAATGTACTGATAGCAATATTGATAATGATAGGGATACGTCTTCTTTGCCTGAACAGATGAGAGAAGACCAGAATGCTGATGTTGAAACAATAGGTCCAGGTGAAAAAGAACCCGCAAGCCCAACTATTGAGGATGAAGAAGAGGATGAGAGGATTCTTGATCTGGAGGATGATGAGATAGATGTTGGAGAAAAGGAAACTGTTGAGGAGAGTGACCTTCCCATCAATCTGTCTGAAGGTGAATGGAGAGCCCCACCTGATGCTGATCAGATAGTCCATTGTGTGGATAGTTTGCAAACAGGGCCTGTTGGTGATTCTTCTGTTCTTGAAACACAGACAGAGTTAAGTGTAGAAGTGACACATTCCGAGCCCATGGAAATTGATCATGGTTTGACTGCTGTCTCAGAGCAGTCTGTGACTTTGCCAGGGAAAACCTCACCTGTGGCTGTGAATAGTAGTGCCTCAGCAGAGGACACTGCCAGTTCATATACAGCTGTGCCTGCAGAGACAGAAGCTGGCCCCAGAGATACCTCAGTAGTTTCTGTAGCTATCAGTGATTCAGGGATAGATCTGAGTGCAGACAGCCGAATATCAGAGGCACCCAGTTATTTTCAAAGTTCAGCAGCGGACGTTTATTCTTCAGACTCAGCCCTAGATCTCTCATGCCCACACCGCAGGAATGAAGTAGCATCTACCCTGCAAGACCAAAGCCAGCAGCAAACAGAAACTGGGAGATCAACGGAAATGTCAACTCTAGTGCCTGGCCATTCTTCAAGAGGAGTGGAATTTGGTGATTCCATAACTCAGGGAAGAGAGACAGATGTGACATTTAGGTCCAGTGACAGAATAAACGGTGACATGAAAGACTGTGAAAGAACAATGTCTTTGGCACAATGTCAAGATTCATCATCACCAGAAGATTTAACAACCAAAGCTCATGTTGTAGTTGTAGCAGGTGAAGTGGATGGTGTCTCAAGTAAATTGTCACATCAGGTTGATGGGGACAAGACTGACAATGATTACAGTGCAAAAAACAAGGTTGATCAGAATGCATGTGACAGGGGAAGCCAGGAAGCAGACAGTGTGAAAGACACCAATGAGCACGACTCAGGAGATGAAGTGGATGGTGTTGTTGGTGAAACCCAAAAGGAACATTCTAAAGACAAATCTAAGGAGATCGTGACTGTGTCAGAGGGCAGTATCTCTACTGCTGAAACTGCCACTGAAGAAGTAGTCCATCAAACTGCCAGTCATACATCTAAGGAAACAAAGGGTGAAACAGCCATGGAAGTGGACCCTAGTCCGGCAGATGACCAGACAGTAAGTTCAGTGACAAGTCTCTCAGTGTGTTCAGTTTCAGCCAGCTCAAGTAGTCCTGTGACTCACCAGCCAGGTTCTCCAGTTTCCAACACTACAACAGTGACTACCACCACAGTGTCTGAACCAACCAGCTCTCCTGTAAATTCAGTAACAACCAACTCCAGTAGTACATCATCAGACAAACCTGCCATAATCAGCCATGATAGTTTGTCAACACCATCTAGCAAAGTGGACAAGCAAGTACTGTCTAGTTCAGACATTTCAACATTAGATTTATCAGCAGCTCCAAAACCAGGTGGCCTCTCAGTGGACCAGTCAGTTGATAAACAGAAGTGTTCAACTTCCTGTGTGTCAGAAACTCCAGCATCCGACAAACCAACAGATTGTGCAATAGAAGCAGGAAAAAATTCACCCACAGAGAAACCGATTACTTCAGATTCTGCTGTCAACAGTAATGATCTGTCATCTACTGCAGCACCGACAACAGTCAGTTCATCAACAGCAATCTCTATCACTGTGTCATCAGCAGTATCAAATGTAGAATCAGAGAAAATTCTCACTAAACAGGAAAGTGTGACATCCATGGATACTGATATGAGTACGCTCTCAGAAAAACCTATGCTTAAACAAGACAGCATTTCTGATATGGATGTAGACATACCGCCTGTCACTCTTGGCTCAGAAACAACAAACTCTCAAGCATCAGGAAGCCCAGAACCGAGTGCTTCAGAATCACAAAAAACTTTTGTCAAACAAGCCAGCATCACAGCTATGGAAGTTGACACTTCTCCATTGCCTGTCACATCAGTGTCATCATCATCAGAGCAGCCAGCAAGGGCAGTGTCAGCTTGCAACATCCCGTCAGTGTCAGAGAAAATGTATCCTCCAACAACTGATCCTGATGGCACTTTGGCAAAGGGAGATTCCTCCTTATCAGTCACCACAGTCACAACAGCATCAGACCAAACAAGTACCAGTAGTCAGGAGAGTCAGCTGTCAATACAGCTTCCCACCAGTTCAGAAAATCCAGCCATATCATTGGCTCATGCCAACACTTCATCTGATGCACCTCTGAGTCCTGTGACAACCAGTTCTTTGGCTGGTCAGCCGGTAACCACCATCTCAGTCAGTTCTTCGACTGGTCAACCAGTAACTACCAGCTCAGCAAGTTCTTCAGATGGTCAGCCTGTGACGACAAGCTCTGAGAGTCTCTCCTCAAACACTGCACAGCAGCAGGCATTGGACATCACAGACATGCAGTTGGTGGGAAAACATTCAGACACATCAGAGCTTTCAACCATTGCTAATGCTGAAAATGCATCAGAAAATGAATCTGGACAGATCTCCATTACTACAAATGTGGCTGCATGTCCAGTCATAATTGTCCAACCTCCTGAAGAAGAGATGGGGCGAGTCACTGAGGGCTCAGAATTAACAAACTCTGTTTCAGGGGAAGGAACATTACCAGGAGACGTTCATGATGAGAAAGTACAAAAGGAAAATGACACAGATTCTGGTCTTGAGAAGGACAAAGAGAAATACTTGGAAAATAGAATACCAGATATAAGAAAAACAGAAGAAGATGCATTAATTATCAGAACCTGTGAGCAAAGTGCAATAGCACATGTTGAGCCCCACATTGTGAGTGAAGCTGACACACAGAAGCATCAGAGACCCAAAGTCTCTGTGACTGAGATAACAACACAGCTGGAGCACATTGGCATTGACTCAGTGGCAGATGTGTCAGCTAAAACTTTCACAACTGACACAGTACTGATAGGGAGTTGTATCTCATCTATGCTGGCCCAACAGTCTGAACCAGTGGATCTCAGCATGGATAAGCATACAGATACAAAAACACAAGAAGCAGCCAGCTTGCTGACGCTCTCAGCTGACCAGATTGATGTTCCAGCTGTCCAGTCTCCTACTGAACAATTGACTGCCAAATCCAGCTCAGCAATAGCCAGCAGTGAAATAGTACAGATTTCCAGTGGAGTACAAGACAGTCAGTCTGAGACAACAGTGACGTCAGAGGTTACTGTTTCAACATTGTCATCCGACACAATGCTCAGTCATACGACATCCACAACTGTTACAGCCTCATCATCATTACCACCTGACCAACCTTGCATCCAGATAGCATCAGCAAACTCTGTGGTTGAACAATCACAGGTGGTACCAGCACATGTTGGTCAGTCAGAAGTCACAGTATCACCTTCAGCAGGTGACAATGACCAAGCCAGTGAACCTGTTTCAACAACCAGTGATAGTCAGTTGTCAAAACCAGTCAGCGAAGCAAACATTGCTGTCTCTGACAAGTCTAGCCCAGGAATGGGAGCAGGAAATGAGACTGAAAAATCTGGCGATGGCGACAACCCTGAGTTATCGGATGCCGAAGTGGAAGAAAAAATTGAGGATCTGACTGAGGAATTGGCGGAAACTGTCAGCATAGCAACCCGGCAAGAGCGGGATATGGTAGTGGATGGGCAGGACAAGAAACAAAGCACTGTCTCAGATGTCAGACCCAGCACAGAAACATCCACTGGGCCAGGGGAAACAGATACTGTTACCGTCAGCACTGATGAAAGCAAGCAAGGTTTTACTGATACAGATGGAGTTAAAGCAGAAATTGTCAGCCAGGAAGACAGCATGAAAAATAATCAAGGAAGCACCACAGTCATCGGCAGTAGTAAAATTATTGATGATGATCATACAGAAACTAACAAAGTCACAGCAGGTGGTGTAGAGCAGGGAAGCGTTACAGTTGAAGAGCTCAGAAATGTGGACACCACCAAAGCAGGTGATGTCAGCAAAGATAAACCCAATAATGATGATGATGCTGTTGCTACCAAGAAAGAGGAAAGTGGTAACATTCCCAAGCAACAAGCTGATAGCTTGGCTACAAACACTGAAGGGAGCAGCAAAGCGGACAGTGCAGTAGTTGACACACACATTAAGGATAGTCAAAATGACGTGACTGCTACAAAGGTTATTAACACTGACACGGTGGAGAAATCTGAGAGTGCCCCAGCAGCTGATGCTGATGACAAGACAAGTACAACCAGTGCTGAGAGTGGACATGTCAAAGAAATCAGTGACTCTGTCTCAGATAAGGAAAGTGTCAGTGAGACTGGCAAGGATGAACCCCTTGTTGGTGACAGCAATACAAGCATCAGTTCAGAGCCCACCACAGCAACTGGCACACTAATGGAATCAGGCCTGCTGTCAGGCTCCCAGGAGGAACCAATGGATGTTATCGGTGTAGAGGATCAGAAAGCAATTCAGGAAGTTGAGATGGTTGAACAGAAGCAGCCTGAAACTGAGCCACCAGCAAATGTACAGGTAGCCAATTCTGGAGATCTCGGCAGTGGGTCAGCAGATGTAGCAGAGAAGGGAGAAAGCTCTGCAGTAGCATCGTCAGCCCAAGAAGAGACAAGCACCATGACACATCGAGCAGATCCACTCATCAGTCAGGATACGGAAACAAACAGGGAAGAAAAGTTGAGTGGCCATGTAGAAACAGCTGCAGAGGATAATACTGAAGAGAGAAGTGCTATCTCAGGTAAGACAGCTGCGGATGGTGAGCCAGAAACTGGAGAGAAATCACAGAAAGACAATAAAGAAGGGGCAGAAGAAAGTGGTGCGCATGCCAAAGAAGATAGCACTGGTGTGTCTGAAGGAGAGAAAGATTCAGACAACAAATTACAGAAGACTACCGATGAATCAGATCAAAACCAGGATACAGATGTGGAAACAGTTCCTGCTATGCCAGATGAGACTGCGCTGAGTGAGGCTAGTGTTCAGTTGACAGGCAAAGAGGTTCCTGCTGTGATAGATGTTGAGATGGAGCCAGCCACGGTTGAAGGTCACGGGGAATGTGAAACTATTGGGGCATCTGATGCGATCATGCAGGCTGATCAGAGATCAAAGGATGATGCAGTTGATGTAGAAGAAGTGAAACAAGAAGTGAATGAAGTGACTGTGCAGCAAACTGACTTCATACCTGTGGGCAGTGTGGTTAAGACAGAGGATTTGCCAGGGGACACTGCATTGAAGAAAGAGGTGGGAAGTGAAGTGGAAGGGGCAGCATCTGCAGTACAAGATCTGACACTGACCCCAAGTGAAAGTCATGATCAAGAGACTCGTGTCTCTGCCTCAAGTGCCATGGCTGCTGTATCGGCTTCTAGTGGTCAAATTGACAATGAGGAATCCGTATCAGATCTTTCAACTGCTCAAGTGACCGGCTCAGAAGAAAATACGATTGAGCAAGCCCAGACGCAGGCTGAAACAATTAGTTGTGATACCGCTGGTAACAGCTCCACTCAGGGACAAAGTGAAGACACAAGTGAGCATGAAAAGACAGGTATCAACACTGAGTTGTCCGAAGTGGTTGGGCAGCCAGAAGTTCAGGGATCAAAGATGGACAGTGGGATTGATGTGAAAGAAGATGTGAAGAACGAGGTCAAATCTGAAATCAACTCTGATGATGAGGAGGCTGTGCTAGGTCAGGCTGGCCAGGAGAAGAAGATGAAGGAGGACCTCTCCTTGAGACCTGTCCCACTGTATGCAGATGACAAACCCCTTCAGCAAGGTGTCAGTCGCTGGCAGCTAGTGTGTGACAATGTGACAGACTGGGAGGAACTGACCCAACATCTGAAGGATACCAAAGTGCACAAGGAGAAGCTGCTCTACCGCATCATCAAGAATGACTTCCTGCCAGAGATTCCTGCTATCATGGCTGACAAGGTGAGTGTTAGTGGATAATTTTCCTGTTTCAGAATCTTTCATAGACACCCTTATTTATAATACTATACCGTTCTCTATATTGCATACATATAGTATTCATTCAGTGTAACATATAATTTCCTGTTAAAGGTCCATGCCATTATGGCTGACAAGATGAATGAAGTTGAAGAATTTCCCAACTTACAATTATTAATAAATGGAAGAGGATAGGTGGACCCCGATCGCCTATTCAGTATACCAAATAAATTACAAATAATAGCCTAGAACAACCCCGCTGGCTTATCTTGCTGGGACCCTCGACAAGCGCAAGTCCACCCTAACGCTAACATGTAGCAGGTGACGGTCCTCCCTAACGCTAACATGTATGAGACCCTTGACCAGCGCAAGTCCACCCTAACGTTAACATGTAGGTCTGACGAGTGGGTGACGGTCCTCCCTAACGCTAACATGTATGACACCCTTGACCAGCGCAAGTCCACTCTAACGCTATCGAAGGTCCCAGCAGATTAAGCCAACGGGGTTGTTCTAGGCTATTATTTGTAATTTATTTGATATACTGAATAGGCCGCCGGGGTCCACCTATCCTCTTCCTTTATTGTAACGCAAATCAATGTACTGTCATCTCAACTATTGAAAACAACTAGATCTGATGTGTTTTTGTGCAAGAAATAACAGAATGAGCACGTAACAAAGTGTACAATACCTTTCATTGATTTGTAATTAACTGTTTTCCTTTTCCAATTTTATTGTGTGTTAACGAGCGCTGATCAATGTATAGGTTTGAAGAATATGGCAAGAAAATAGTTTTGTGAGGTAGTAACTCAGTGTAAATAAAGAAGCAAGAATGTTCTTTGCTATATGAGGACATTGTTGATTTTGTTCATCTTACTATCTCCTCCTCTTTGCCTCTCTGTCTTTTTTCTTCTGGTCTTTTTTTTTTTCTGTCCCTCTCTCTCCTCTTCCCAGACTACACAGGTCTTTCTGTCCCAGTCTCTCCCCACATTTGTACACAGTGAGCCAAAATGAAATGACATATTCCTAATGATATTGTCTTTGTATAAATCTCAAGGTATTCAGGCTCCTGTTCTTTGCCTTTTGTTTCAGGTGGATTTGGGTTCATTCTCAGGGGCCTTAATCATTCTGATCATTGGCCTCATTGCTGGCAGCCTTGCCACCCTAGTTGAAGTCTTTGTTTACAGATATGCTGAAGTGGTGAGTAGTGTTTTAGTACAGTGGAACCTCGGATTACAAACGGCTCAGTTTGTGAACAAATCAATTTATGAACAAACTTTGTGAACAAATTTTACTCTGACTTACAAACATTTCAGGTTATGAACATGACCACTATCCACAATCCTGCAGAACACATGCTCAGTTGTTTTATCCAGCACACATGTGCAACAAGGTGCTGTGTTATTTTGTATTCTTTCTTGATGTGTTTGTATTGCAGTATTTAAATTATCCCCATTTATACCACAGAAGAAGGAGAAAAGTGTTAATGACGACTGCCGTAAGAAGTACAATTGCATTAGGGTGGGAATAAAGAAAGATAAATTCGTGTTCCGGTGTATACTGTCTCAAATTATGAATACATGTGTACAAAAAGATGCATTTTAATCTAACTGTATATTCTTCATTCAAAAATCAATTTTTTCTATGGCTGAAATCAAATTAATTGCATTTAATCTCATTTCAATGTCTTGGTTTATGAACAAGTGGGTTAACCAAGGGTCTTTTGCACTGATCTTGGAGTGTGAGTCATTCAAATGTTGGTTTACAACTTCACGTTTCCCAAAATATGTAATCTTCAAGTGTTTATCTGCACACTTTTCAGAAGCTTTTGCGGCAATTTGCAAAACATTGTGCCATGTTCATGTCTAGTTTAGAACACAGAATGTATTTCTTGGGATTCAGAAAATATATTGGAAAGATGAGTAATAACTCTGCAAACCTTACATATAGTTTGGCAATGACATGTAGATATGGACTCTCGGACATAGTCGTGTAATTTTACCTTAAGTTAGCAGCGAGTCTACAATTAGTTGTGATACAGTCCTCAGTTGAAGACAGAAGTCAAAACTGGGGAGTTATAAAATTATATTAGATGCTTTACACTCACTTCATTCGTTTCAATTCAGATTAATAAACTTGTAGATTTGAATGAATGAATCAAATGATATGCATAGAGGAATTTAGGTTAACATTACATTGATGAAGCAAAAATCATCTGACCGAGTAAGTAAATGATCGGGATTGGTTGGCACTGATGAAGGAACCATAACAAAGTTGATGACTGCTGTTGTAGATCTGACTGAGACAAAATTATTGTACCGGGGAATCTAAATAACATAGTGATGAGAAAATGTTGCATCTGTTCACAGTATATTTTTCATAAGTATCACAGGTACCATGCAGATTTACTTATATAACCATTTTGGCATTGCCAGTAGATTTTCTAATTTTTATTCAGAAACAATGAAAAAAAACCCCCAAAAAACAAGGGACAATATGCAAAATTTATCCAGGCTGGGCTATGTTTTCAATTAAATCAAATTTTGAAAGAAATTTCAGTGAAAGAATTTGGAGTTTATTATACAAACATAGTTTGATTCAGTAAATTTATGTGATAAATATTAAAGAGGAGAATTTGAGCGGCATTGTTATAACTTGAACATTTTTCCATTCAATACCTATCTTTTCAGGGAGATAAACAAAAACATGAGCAGTCTCGGCCTCTGAACACGTCTGGCTCTGGTGAAAAAACCCCGTCAATCCTGAATCAGGAACCACAACCCATTACAGATGTTTGACCACCGCTCACCATGACAACTGGCCATATCAGATAATGTATTGTTTACAAAGGTGTTACCAAGGCAATGGCGGCATTGGTCTATAAGGCATCTCTTGTAGGCAGCAGCTGAATTCATGACTGGTTAAATCACTGAACTGCCAAACTTTATGACAACAGATGGAGGAATTTGAAAGAAGACTGAACATTTCCATTGTAATTTCCCTTTGTTTACAATCAGTGCCAGTGTTTTTTAATTACATTAAGAGAGAGAGAAAAATCAAAGAACGTGTGAAAATATATATGAAATGAACTCGCCTCAGTTTATGATTCACTGTCGTATCTTGTAACTGTGTTAAACAATTTTTTTGGTTTAAATTAGAAAGCAGACTGGTATCATAAAGCATCATCAGTAAGAAATTGTATCATGCGTTCTTATGCCTTGTGTGTATCTTGAAATCTCTGATGATCTTTACAAACCGCATTTATCATTATCACTGTCTCCTTTTTTGTTGTTTGTGACGAAAGTATGATGCACTTCTTCTTGAATTCATTTCATCTTCAGATTTTCAGTCTATCCATTTCTCATCATCTTTTATTTTTTTGCTTTGTTTTTTTAATTGTTATATACATGTTGTTTATATGTGTTTATTAATCTATTTGTTTATTTATTTATTCATTTAACAAGGCTTAGTAAAGTACATCTGATATAAATGTATCATATATATATATGAGACGTGATGCTATAAAATCAGGCACTTGTAATCTGTGGTAACCAGAGAAATCACATGTTTTTCAACATGGAATGGATTTTTAACATATTTTTTTTTTTCACAGAACTATTCTACATCTATCTAAAAATGCATTTCAGACTTAAATTTGCTTGAAATAGATTGAGTAAAAGCTGAAAAATTATAAATTTGTGGCACGGTTTAACAAAGTGATCTGCAATTTTCTCTCTAAATTCAGCTTCAGCAAACAGATCATCCCCCATCACCTTTAATTGCCAATACATATATCAATTTCTACTTAAAACAAACATTTTTGTCACTCATGGAAAGGGAAGTGAATAATCTTTATGGTGAAACTTATAACTCCATATGTTCAAAATCTGACGAGAGCCTGATTTCATTGTGTTGCATCCGATATTTGTGTGTAATTTTCTGTGTCTTACTTGTGACTATCTTACAGCTGCCATGTTCCTTCAAACTGCTTACTTGACTTGTATTCATTTACAGTTGTGGTTTATAAATTCTCTGCAATGACTGCCTTCTGTAATTTGTATATTAAGTGTACCTGTCCAACACTCTGAAACAGGATTTGATGTTATACATTGATTCTTAAATTATTTTTTTCTTTCGTGCCCCACTGGTTATAATCATGAGTCTGTTACCCCCAAACAGAGTGACTCAAATATTTTTAAAAGCATTTTTGGTTTTTGTATCATTGGATTGAATTGTGTACAATTTGACTTATACTTTTTATCTTTATTCCAGTATAATATGAAAGCCAGGAGAGATTGAATTGTATATATAATGGACAAGAATGAAATAACCCTGATTTTCATTTAATTGTTTGGCACATGTATCACTATTGACAATGGTATAAGTCTCCACATTAGTTAAATCTCAAGAATTTAAATATCATGTGTTCCCAAAAATGGTGGTTAATGACTGCTGAGGGGATCTCTTTATATACATGTATGTATAAAAGATATCAACAGATCTATAATGAACAGTCGTCAATGACTTAACTCAGAAAGGAGCAAGCATTCAGTTCTTGTTAGTTAAAAACACTGAGATATAATTTGTTACTAGAAAAAACCACAGATTTATCAATCTTAATAATGTAATTGTAAACTTAATTTGTAACAATTTAAAGGACATTGAAATAATATGTTCACTATTTCATTTGGTACAATTGTCTCAAAATTATGGACTATCGGCAACTGACGTTATACTGGTACACTGAAAGAGACAGACAATAATCTGTAGAACTTGATACTGGTATGTCAAAAACAGAATAAAGTGATGTTATTCTGGGCACAAAAATTTCAGAAAACCACAAAATTTTTTTCTGTCTTTTCTATGTATGGCCATGTTGTGACTAATCTTTAAGTAAGAAACAAACGCCTGCAGGTGGCTGAAATGTAACAATAGAAACTGACATAATGGATGATCCATTTCCCACAAGGAAAACTGTTGATCAAATCAGTTCCTAAACTTCACAATTACCCAGTTTGTATAGAACAAGCTAAGTGTGTGTGTGTGTGAGAGACAGTAAGTTATGTGTACATTTATGTATCTTAAACAGTGCTACAAATTTCTGTCATGAGTTATATAATCTTTTTACATGGTCATCCCTACAATTCTTGACATGTGTTTTTTTTTTAATCAATATCAGTGTGATTTTTTCATGTACTGAGACAGTAGTGAAATATAACAAGATGATGAAAAACGCCATTACGTAATATCACCAGTTTTGCCCATTCTTGCCACCTACGTTATCATGACCAACTGATACTAACCATATCCATCTATGGGGAGATGACTTATGAGCTTCATCCCAGCATTTCCTTCCTGCTGTAGTTCCCTATTCTTTAAAAGCAATGGCAATATTTCTCACAGATAAGGCTGTGCCAGATACTCTGGTCCTGAACACAATCTCTCCCTCATGTGACTTGTTGATCTGCAGTGAGAGCTGGAGTGAATCCCCAAAGTATTTCTGTGAGAGTTATTTTGATTGATGCCAATATGAAAGATTACCTTGGAGCAGCCAGCTGTACATGTATTAAAGTTTAATAAGGTGTTTAGAAAGATCTGAATCAGGAAAGATAATATACAAGTAAACACAAGAGGTCTGTGTACATACATGTAGTATTATACATAAATATATATGTAAAAATTACCTTGCCTTTTTTAATTACATTTCATCTTTCATTATCTTTAATCAATGGCTGCTACTGCTCTTAATTGTTCTTTCTCCACAGCAGAATTATTTCACACTGTGTTCTCTTGTCGATCTTCTGAATTTGAATGTAAGAATCTCTTGCACGTCAAATCATGGAGTCCATATTGTCATGTATGATGATATAAATACTCTTATTTAAGACAATATGTTACATACATAAGAAGAGGCTGAAAAGAATCGCTTGCTGAGATTCCACCCTTTGTTGGCAGCCCATCAATATCAGATTACAAGTATTTCTTTGAAAGAGACAGATACAAAATATCTGCTGTAGTGTGGGTTATGCTACTTCAAAAGCTAAGTTTATAGTAATTTACTTCTTTAATACAAGTAAGGTACATGTAATTGGCCCACCATGAAAATAAACTAACCCCATATGAAACACATGGCTCCTTTTTTTTTTTGATCTTGTTTATGAGATGAAAAGAAGAACAAGTAGGCCAACATCTGTGATGATGTGAGCAGGAGGCCTTATACTCTACAAGGAAAGACTTACTGGAAATTTGAACTTTGGCCATTGCTAACCCTATCCTTGGGTGTTAAGTGGCTGATTATTGAGACTAGTATGTATTAATGGTAATGTTGACTGCGAGGTCAGTCAATCTGCCCTCATCTGGCTGCACAACTGTGTAAATACTTACGTTTTCTAACCTCCCACAGGGAATCGTAAAGTGAGTGAAATCTATACTGTACCGTACTCTTTTCCATTGCACATGAGAACCCGCCTCCCTCCCCCCTCCCTTCCCCCCCTCCCAGTCAGCATTATCGTTATGGATACTCTGGATAATCTTCAAGCATATCTCAATAGATCTAGTACTTCCTTAACAAGACCGAATTGAAGGATGGCAAATGATTGAAGTCAGAAGATTGTGCATTGAATAAGAAGTACCCCATGTAAATATTATGTTTAAGCATTATATGTGAGAAAGTGAGAGAAAAAGAGAGAAAGAGAGAGAGAGAGAGGGGGGGGGAGGATGAGAGAGAACATATTTTAACTTCTCTATCTGGGACATCATGACACTGTTGACTGGTCCCAACATTTTGCCATTGGAAAAGACAACCTTCACAATTTCCTGACTTCCACATGACATGGGTTAAAATGGGCACCTGATTATATAGACAGTGAAAGATATTCTGTGACTACTAAGATATAGAGGGCATTGGGCCTGTCGGAGTAATAATGGATTTGTTACATTGTTACAGCATAGCCTACATGTATATAAATGCTCTCTTCTATTATTATTATTTATTATATCATTTGTGCACACAGGCGACTAGTATTATATGTATCTTACACAGAGAGAGAGAGAGAGAGAGAGAGAGAGAGAGAGAGACAGACAGACAGAGACAGACAGACAGACAGAGAGAGGGGTGGGGGTGGGTGGGG
>JBCAUA010000022.1:308286-322189 GCA_038406235.1 Peronia verruculata | reverse complement strand
TAACTGTAGTACAGTTATTGTGGTGTAGTGATTAAGTTGGTCTCTTGGTACTCGTCTGTATACCTCAGACTTCTCATTGCCATCTTGTAACGAGAGTGGTAATTTGTCATTTTTATCTTTTACGAATCATTTCAAAGACAATTTTCTGTCTTCTTAGAATTTAAAGATACTAGCTGTGTTGTTTGATTGAACTTACTTTTTATGTGTATATTTATGCGCCCTTTTTCATTATTTTTAATGTCAAAACAAGGGGGACGAGATTTGTTATGTATTCCCCAATGGAAAATAAAGTTTTTGCAATAATACTCTTAATTTTTGTTCTCTTCGGTTTTTTTTTTTTTAACTGAAAGGTTTCTTAGAATGTATGCCAGGCATAGGCAATGGCAGTGGAAACCACACTACAGGATTTCTTATAAAAATAACTTCATAATTTTGTGTTTTTGTCGTTACTTAGGGTCGCATATTTTTTTGCATAATTTGCCATTTTGGCTTGCATAATTTGGGAAAATTTTTTGCATAATTCTGGGGGGCCAGAAATACATTTGTGCCTGATCTAATTTTGAATTTTCGTTGGCTATACGTGTACGCAACACAACATTAAATAAAGTGACACTGTGTACAAAAACAGAAGGAAAATATACTATTACGGGAACGGGTTTTGCAAGATTTTTGACCGCAAGGTACAATAGATCATACAAAAGGGTTGTTTCCCCTATCCTTTAGTACGTTCATGTGTTCCTTGAAACACTCATCCCTTGAACTATTTCTGTTGCACCAACAAGTCTGACGAATGCGTGCAGCACTGTAGTTGCAAAAATTGTAAAAATCTTGCAATGCACGAAATCGTGCAAAAGTTGCAAAAACAAATTGCCAACATCGCCAACATATAAATCAGCTAAATGGACCAAAATTGTCCATGTGCATGCATGTGTCTAGCAACACACTGCAACAGGTCTCACTACGTTCAAGACATTATAGGCCTACCTTATAATATGACTAGATTGAGAAATTTGTCTCCCTTCTGTTAATCATACTTCAATATTTACTCTCTTTTTTTTCTGATTCTTTCATTCCTTTCTTTCCCCACTCACTTGGGAGGATGTCACCAAAGAAGAACAAAAGTGCAAACAACATTTATTTTTAAGTTTTAATTGTTTCCACAAGTTACAGTGTTACAATCAATGTAATGACATTTACAAAGAAACACATTATTCATCAGTAAATTTAGAAGAACACTTCCCTATAACTTATTACATCTACTGTTATCTTTCTGAGAAATTAGTAGCACCTCATGGTGCATGTAGCAAACATTCATGACAACTGAAATCTTACACTTGCACAATTACTGAGTGTTTGACTGTTTGCCTCCATAGTTGCATTAATGAAAGCAGCAAGTTTTCCTCCATTCTTTTGGGGCTCCCAACCCAAGAAGAAAAGGACATTTATATAAATACATGTTTTAAACACATATAGAAGCAAATTCCACTCAAAAGAAGCTGTTCTGCAAGTTGCAAGTCACCATTTCTCTTTTTAAAAGTACATGTACTATTGAAGTTCAACTGTAGTCCACTGGAACTGCATGATACGACTGACTGTCAGTAAACAAACAAGATTTTGTGTCAGTATTGATGTATTCACTTCAACGAGTGCACATATGCCATGTGATAAACTGATTTGTTTGACGATACTGAATCATATGTAGACAAATGAAGATACAACAAACCAGGTAGTGAAGCAAATACCATAAAACACTATCTAGACATGTTTTGGAATATACATACAGCAAATTAACTGGATAATTTATAAGAAAATTCATTGGTAGAATGAAACTTTAAAACAAAATTTAACTCACTTGGGAATCCTTGCAGGATGAAATTTTCAGGTCATATTTCTTTTGCTTATGGGAAAAGCCATGGGAACCATCACAGAAATCATCAATTACTTTCAGCTGATGAGATTTTGTTTTTGGTGACTCACCATTAGAAGTTTTACAATATAGTAATTAAATAAACCATATTAGTTCAACTGTGTCACCCCTTGTGCAACAAAACCACTGAGTTGATAGTGAAGTGGCGAATCAAAAGTACAATTCAAAGCGTTTCATGGATGTAGTAATGATTCTAATGATGAAGTGGATTACTATGACTCATATCTTGACTCAGAATTAATAATCAGTGACAAAGACCATGTGTATATGGACTTACTCAACTTGGTCTTGTCTTGAGAAAAAAAAAAAAACTAAAAAACCTTAAACTTAAATACATGTACTTAAACTCACACTCACAGCTCTATTTTTGTTTGTTTGTTTATTATGTACTGGTGCTGTTTTTGTCAATGTAGATGGTCATACGTAAATTATACATGTATTATTGTGATGTGAATACCTTTCAACTTTCATGTTGCACAGGTTTGTTAAATCCTTGAAAATTACCACACTCCCAACAGTTATAAATAGCCATGGCTAAAAAAAAAAAAAAAAAAGTTAATGTTTTGTATACAGTGGAATCCGCTTCGAGTCAACCCCTAGGGACTGAAAAAAGTGTTTAAGTGAAGTTGACTTTATCCAGTTTCACATATCTGGTCAGCACAGGGGGGTCAAAGTGTTACATATTTATTGGGTTATGCCCCGCAACTAGTCACGGCGAGTGTAGACTGTAGGAATGAACGTGCGTTGGAAAGACTACAGCATAGGCAGACCTGCCTGCCTACAACCCCCCCCGGACAAGCATAGTTTTCACTCATTTCATAGTCCAGCGAAAGAACTCTGTTCTCCCACTTTGTTGCTATGGCCTGCCGCCGTTGCCAAGGCTTGTGTCTGTAGGCCAACAGTGCATGATGTAGCCTAGTCCGGACACGTGTAGTGTTATGTGTTACACTTTGCCCATCCTGCCCTCACGCTAAGTGGTCGTTCAAGTGCGTCCATCATAAATGATCCGATCATCGCTTTGAAACCTGAATCTTTGATTAGCCATGGTATTCCATCCTGCCCCTCGCTCTGTGTTTTCACTTTCAGTCTGCTTGTTGCCAACCACGATGTAAAGTCATCCTGAGATCTTTCACTCACAAGTCTGGTCGGATGCCGACGACCTGTTCAGCTTACAAATTACATGTATAGGAGTGAACGTGGTTGTTATTCTTAAGCCTTTCAATCGTGGTCTATGTTTAAGGTTTTTAAACGCAATTTCAACCTTCTTCTGGGAAGTTATCTCCGTTTTATTGCATGGTCTAAAGATGTGACTGAAAAAAATCAGGCGCAGTGGCTGTCTACACTGTCTTTAAGTGAAAGTGTCAACAAAGTAGGGTGAAGAGAGACGAGTGGGAGTAGGTGTTGGTGTATCCTCACTAACGCAAGGCAAGCGGAGAGGGCTAATCATTCACGGGCCTGAAGTGCAAGCGTAGGTGTGTGTTTGTGTAATCCGCGCCAATGCAAGACAGATAAAGAGAGCCCAGCATCTTCTCAATACAGCAACAGGCCCTCAGGCTCTGGTGTGTCGTAACAAGTCCGACTTTTTTTCTCTTTGTCTTCAGTTTCCAGCGGTCAGTCGTCCAGCGTGGGCCATTTGGAGTTTACTTAAAGTGAGTTTGATCTCTGAAGGTGTTGACATTATCAGAGGCAAGACTAATGAGAATATAAAGGGAAAAAAAAAAAAAACAAAAACGGGATTGCTGGAGCAGGTTGACTTTAACTGAGAGTTTACTTCAAGCGAGTTGACTTTTTGTGGGTTCCACTGTTGTCATGTATTCTACTGTTCTGTAAAAGCATCTGATACATTCTCTGTTTGAAGCAAAAATTTACAACTAGTTAATGTTGCCGAACAACATAATACACACGTACAACATAAAGGACCTGGCTGAAATCATGGAGGGAAACAAAAATGGTTCATAACACAAAATATTTTTAAAAACATTTGGGATAATATTATTATTAAAAAACCCGGCTGAAATCATGGGAGTGAAATTATGGTTTATAACAAAATACTTTTAATAACATTTTGAGATTTGGTTCTACGATTTTCAGAAATACACAAGCACTGGTCATTTTAAGCTCATATAAAAATAAAGTGACATGCATATACACATAAAAAAATAAGGGTGGGGTGAGGGGGTGTTGTTAGGTATGTGTTCACAAGAGAGTCCATGCTAAGAACATGAAACAATCAATCCTGATAAACAAGAGGTATTTTTGACCAAAAAATCACTGCTCTAAATTTTGTGCCTGACAATGATAAAATGAATGGGTAAAAAAAAAATTATTTTTTTGTTTTTTGTTTAAAAAGTATTCTCAAGTCTATGAGAGGTGAACTGAACTACCGGTAAAGAATCCACAAGACATTATTAGAAATTGCCCCAAGTAACATTCGGATACTGACTGCTGGGATTGCAGTGAGCTACACAAGGGCTTGATCTAAAGAAACATAAACATCCTCTTCATTTAGTTTAAAAAAAAAAATAATAATAAAATAACCGGAAATTTACAAATACATATATAGGGTTGAGATAATGACAAATTGTATATGTCCTTGAACACCAGCGTTTTTATTTTTAAACCATAGGTCACAACCACTGCACTACCAAATAATGTACAGGATAAAAGAATTTTGACCATCGAGGATGTTCTGTTGTATAATATGATGAGAAATTATGGACATTTTTTTTTCTTTTTCAAAGCTTGACTACTAATGGTGATAATATGTAACATGACCTCCATAGTATTAACAATGATCAAATGATTCAAATTACACAGTCAGCATCTCTTCCATACCAGAATCATATTACAAGTGAACATGTTTACAACATTATCAATGTGTAATTTAAAAGAATGTGAATTTATATTATTATGTTAATATGTAATCTTCCTCTCCTGCAATGATAAACACTTTTCTACCTACCTCCATTCTTTATCCCCCCCCATCGTTTTCATCCTTTGAAAAGTGACTAGCATCATTACTGTCAATTCATTTTTTTTTAAGCAATCACAAATGATTTGGAGACTTCTGTGATAAAATATTAGCAAAAAAAAAAAAAAAACAGGTGAAAGCTCCTGCTAAGAACAAACTGAAATTCTATTCAACATTACTCCCTAAGCAAAAACTTGCATGAAAAGCAATCAATATAAATTACTTTTGATTTTTTACAATGTTAGCTTAACTTACTCAACATTAACCCATACCAAGGTCTGAAACTAGCAAATGTCAGACATTGAGTGCAACCACTTGCCAGCTGGGAAAAGTGATCCATTCTTAGGTTTAAAAAAAAAAAAAATTTTTTTTTGTTTTGTTTTAAATGCAAATTCTACAGGATAATCAGAATCAGGGATGTCGAACTGTTGTCACAAAAAATGTCAGAAAATTTGCCCTCCTCCTAAAAAAAATCTAGGGTTTCTGTGTTTGAAGTTTCCATTGTTTTTAGAAGTTTTAACAAGACCCTGGGATGGAATTATAAAATTACACGAGTGGAAATTCCAAGAACTAAAATTAAAAAAGATCCCACAGGTAGTGCCTTCATTATAATTATCATATGTAACTTGAACAGATCTAGATCTATTTTAGAGATCTTGATTGTGAGCACCTGCCCTCTTACACTTGTCTTTCTAAGATCATGGGCGCATGATTGTTCTTGTCAGTGCTCTAATATGCGGATTTTCCATCAAAAACTCTTATGTGACCACTCGACCACATGTTGTCAGGTGTGAGGAATTACACGCTGCAAACTTGAATCTCGATCTTCAAACAGCTGCCAAAAAACAATCAGTCAGACAATCATCCAAGATATAAGGATAACTCTTTCATACTTCTGGTTTCACTGTCATTGTGCAGAATTCTTATAGCAAATTATTATAAAATCGTGATTGCTTTGTGGATTCAGCAGGCCTGTAGTAAAAGTTGACAGTTGGTCGGCCAAAACCAGGAAAGTCTACAATGACCGAACAGTCGGACTTCCAACTAATGTCAGAAGTTTGACATCCCTGTAAAAATTTCAAAATCAAAGACTGCACTACACAAACCAATCACGATCAGATTATCTATGAAACTGATGAGTAACAAGCACTGAAGCTCATTTTGAATTCTGATTGTATCATCAACAAATTATGTTTGTGTTTTCTTCTGTTGCCGCTACTGCTTCACGTAAGAGTCGAAATACACCTCTACTTACAATAATTCTATATTTTTTGTTGTTGTTTACATTTGAATATTACAAAGTTAACATTCGCCAACCAATTATTACCAAATGGACAAATATACAACTTGGGGGTATAAACAGCAGCCAAGGAAAAGATTCCAATGGCACACAGTGCTAGCATAATGCCCACAACTTGTCAAGTTTGAGAATCATATATCATAATAATTATATAGACTTTAACTACATTATCACTACTTTTTTCTTGTATCTCAGTTATTTCCTTCATCTTTTTTTTTCTTTTCCAATGGAAAATTAATATGACCATTTTCAATATAAGCAATTATTTAAAATAAGAGAGAAAGGAAGAAAAGAGAAACATTTTTTGTTTAAATTTAAAAAAAAAAAAAAAAAAAATCTCAAAAACTCCATGAAATCTATGCATCTTACAAAATAATTTAAAACCATGACCATACAACTTTTAAAATATAACTCCATGTTCATGATTCTGCCAGTTTCTGTTCAATTTGCCAAGTGAGCCAATACTCATGATGATGCAAGTGTCATCCATGTGTCAAAAAGTGTGAAACAATGTTGAGAAGATGAAGATCAAATGTGCACAATATCAACTGGCTCCTTAGCTTCTGCAAAGATAAAAAAAAAAAAAAATCATTAAAATGTAACTGGATCTCACAATGGGCTTAATCAATCCCAAAAGAAACATATATAACTGCATTTTGCCATTCACCACGATTACATGAATCAGCACAGTGCAGCGCATTGCCTCTATTCAAAGAAATAAATTCTATCTGTCTCAATTGAAAAAATACAGCTTATTATGTTCCCTTGTACTTGTGCTTATATGTAATTTTTTCAGCTGTGGATGAAAGCGGTCTAACATGGCTTCCATGCACAAAAATTCCTTTAATAGTAAAAGTTTTCCTTGCCTTTTACATGCAATATCACCCATCTAATGGTGAAAAATTATGTCAATATCCACATGTGAATTTCCTGTAAATGTGTGTTCTGCCAAACTGAACACAACATTGTGTCACTGGTAAATATTATCCACTATGCTTGTCTTGAATTGAGGGACACAAAATGAGTATTTGTATTCACTGTGATTTTTGTCCTGGAATATTCTGGAAAACACAAGTGCATCATATATGTTAGTTCATTGATTTTCAGAATAGTTTCAGTGTGCTTAGGCCATAAATAACAAAGTGAAGCATACCGGCTACGGCTTCGCCCCCTCCTGGGTGATCCTGTATTACTACGACTACGAGAGCGCCTGCGTGGAGTGATAGACCTAGGGATTAAACATAAAAAAAAGGGGGGAATCAATTCTGGAAAGATAGTAAATGCATGATGAACAAAGTTCTCAGGTCAGAATGAGGTGATTTCAAGATAGGGTGCAGATATGCAATAAACCAACAAATTATCATTCAAACCATCATGAAACAAATTACCATTCAACAGAAAAGATTGTTCTGATATAGAGGTAGTGAAGATTTTGTCTTGTATGTGTAAATATCACTCTTTCCACAAAATTATAAATGCTAATGATGTATGCATGACGGTGAAGCTGCTATATGAATATTCTGATCTGCTTTCTAAATTCCTCAGACACCATGTGTGAAACTTGTGGGATGCATTGATTGCTGCAGTAATACATAAGACTCACCAAAGTGCTAAGCATCAGACTCAGATTAAGTCTTCAATATTCTTTTATACATGTACAGTCTTGTAACTTGTGAAATATCTAGTTTGTGTAAAGTAAGAAGAAAATGTACTGAAAAGGATATTGTTTAATCTGTTGGGAGATTTCTTTTGCATCTGTATCGGCAGGTTATTTACTCCTGTCAAAGATTTGTTATTCCTCTTTTTTTTTTCTTCATGCTGGAAATACACTGACCAATAAGTTATCAAAATTTGATTGATTCTTCAGTGGTGAAAGTTCTACTCTGAATCATGTACTTCTTATCTCCAGAGTAAAGGCATGTTAAGAATTTAAAAGGCAATTCAATCTCCACTGAGCTAATCTGTAGTTAAGTAGGTATCAATTAGAATTTCTTGTTAACACCTACACATTACAGTTAACAGAAAAGAAAGAAGAAAGGATATCCATTAATAAAGTATGGATATAAGATGCCAGTCCAAAACAAGGAAGTTTTTCACAGACTTAATGGGATGGGAAGATCCTTGAAAACTGAAATACAAATTTTCTTTTTATTTTCTAATAATTTAATAGAATTTTTTAACACTGAGACCCAACCAAATGATTTATTATAGGAACCACCACATTGTCCCAAATAAATGATTATGTTCTAAACAAAATAGAAAACATAAGACTTGCGGTACCCACAAAGAGTACATTGGTGTCATGTTAACAAAAAAGGCAAGGGAACAGCCATGGTTTGAAAGCACTGGAAGACCACTGTCAAACTGAAATACATGACCAGTGGTAATGAATTCTAAAATTAAAGAAATCAATAAAAAGCTTATGTTTCCAGAAAGATAAAACTAGTTATGGAACAGGGGAAAAAGAAATTGGTGCTCCACTCCTCAGTATCTCTTTCACTTTGAATATTTTCAAACAGAGTGGAAAAAGCAAAAAGAAGTAATGGTCTCTGATGCATAAACGCAGATACCACCTGACAGAATATTAATACATCTAACTGTATTGTTACCTGCGCATACACAAATATTTTATGCAAGAGAAGATAAGCAGATTCTTGCACATTTGCTAGGTAAATGAAATAATTTGAGACACTCTGACCCGCGGGGAGGAGATTAAACAGTGCATCCACACACACTTGCTTTTAGGCGATAGTAAAGTTGATCTATAATAAATCTTGACCTCATGTTTATCACCATCCAAATGTTCTGCAAAATGTTATATCTGATGCACAACTGTTACACCAAGATGAAAGTAGTCCCTTCACTTTGTCTTGCTCCAATTATCATTCTTAAAAACTAGATGGGCAATCAGAGGTCAAGCAGCAGACATCTTGCTTACTGCAACAAACTATATGCTGCCATTAATTTAATGCTGTGGCATTAACTGGCAACAATAAACAAAAGCAACTGTGGTAAAGATTGATTCAACAGAATGAAAGCAACATATGGTTTTCAACTGGGAAGAAGAAACCAAAAGAGTACCCCAAAAAAGCAGACTGGATGACCCGTAGAAAGACAGGAAAGCAAGCATATGGTCATATACAATGACTAAAACTAGTGGACATATATATCAAGCAAAATGGAGAAATGAATATGTGTCATCCAATATTTTGCCAGTGCAAAATTCATTCGTCAAAAAGGCAAACTGAGGGATATATGGGTAATTGTGTTTGTAGGAGGGGATAGAGAGAAACAACTTTACTTTTTTTTTTTTCTCTCTCGCTTTTGGGGGGAGGGGAATCATGGCAAGTAATAAACTCCTACATAAAGATGCAGATAGGTCTTATAAATTAGTGAGTAAACCTTGAGATTGCCCATGCCTGCTCAAATCTGCTTTCAGCTGAACCATCAGTAAATTTTAGCAGTACTATGCCTACAAGTCACTGCCCTTTACTAAATCAAAGTGCAAAGCTATGAATGAATCTAGTGCAAGGAGAAAGCTGTGCAAAAAAGAAAATTAAGATAAAACACACACAAAAAAAAAATAAATAAGTAAATAAAAACTGCAGAAATTAACTTAACGTCATGGTCATACCATTTTACAACGAAGGAACTGGAGAAGGCGCAGTAGTTGGTTGGTTGGTAATAATGAAGATGATGATGGCACAGTTGGCAGTTAAAGTGGGTACTTGGCTGAAGATTTTTCCCACATAGCAAGCTGATGATAACAGTCCACGAAAATGTAAAAAATGCCACATTTACAAGAAGGCTGCACAAAACACAGTCATACTGTCTATTTTCCTACCAAAAGACGTGTGGTCAGGGTAGCTCTTCAAACTAAAAATAATTAGATTTCACTGGAAAATATGCCTATTTTCATATGCTTATAGTAAATAAATGCACAACAAAAAACAGAGTTTTAATGCCGTATAAACTACCTTAACATTCCAATAAGCTTGGTCTTTAAAAAAAAAAAAAAAAAGTTTATTTACAGAGAGGTTTTCTCAATCTGTCATTTGTATTGATTCCTCAGTTTGTCCTTGAGCCATGATTATGAGCAAGCGAAAATGGCTTCATGTAACTGGCCAGCTAACTGAATCACTGAACCAATGAATATCCTAGAAATCATGGATTTTTTCAATTTGTGGACAAGTCAACTAATGCACCCAAAATAACTGAGAAAAAATTACATTTCTTGAAATGTGGCATTTTTCTGGCATCTGTTAATGAATCAACTTGCGAGAAGAAATATGATTTTCTTCATCTTCTTTAAAAATTTCACTTTATTTCTACAAGGAACCAAAATCAAGGGACAAAATCCCTGGTGGGAAATGTGACTGGCGCTGGCGGAGTCCAGGCTCAAACAGGTGCGGTGATAAATTTTGCTGACTGTCGGAGCAAAGGCGAGGGCCTTTAGGGCTAAGTTGGGGGACCGACGACCGCAGCTGAGAGATTAGCTCAAGTTGGAGGAGAACTGCCCACTGGCTGCACGGTTGATTTGTTGATGAAGATGGTGGTAGGGAGTAGTAGTAGTAGTGGAGAAGATGGTGCTAATGGTGGTTGTAGTGATGCTGAAGCTAGGTTGGCTGTCGGTGATTAGCCCAACTGATGGAGATGATGGTAGAGGTGGTCCTGCAAGATTTTGTCCAGAGAAGAAACATTATCAGTACCAGAATGAAACAATATGAAAACGTTCCCACATTCTACACGAAATTACATCATTCAAAACACAAAAGAAAACTGGTGAATGTTGACAGACAGCACAATGGGGAGATAGGGGAAAACTCAAAGAGCCAGGCCATAGCAAGTTGGTGGTAATTTTTATAAAAAAAAAAAAAAAAAAGAGAAGATGTCTTAAACATGAAACAATACTGACTACTGGTGGCACAGGTGGAAATACACATCTATTTCCCTATTTGTATCTGGTGTACATCAACCAATCAAGCAAACACTGATTTAGAGTAAGCAAAACAAGTGCAATCACTCTGCAAAAGGAATGTCTTTTCATTCATGTTAGTAAACAGCCACAATGACATGCTAATATCTCTTGCTGACTTGATCATCAGGTGAGCTAGCACTTCTAATACTTGCTCACTTCAGAATCCATCAGCAAAAAAAAAAAAAAAAAGTTATCATGCTTCATTCTGTTATTCTTCCTGTCATATTGCAAATATTTAGACCATGCAATTAGTGTTTTCACAAGTATAAAACAATAGATGATAACAATGGATCTTCAAAACAGAAATTCTTCTTTTCTGCTTCACTCCAAGATATACTGACAGATGTAATGGAGAGAGATAATTATCCTCTAATTTTTCAAAGTCCTTCGCACCAAAGGGTTTAAATCATGATCATTGAAAAGAAGGTACACAAATTAGGCAATAGTAATTATCTCTAAAGATGTCTGCCATGAATACCAGTGTGGCGCAATGTTAAAGTTACGAACAAAGTTTTATTGATTTTCAAACCTAATATCTATTTCTTCCTCATGCTGGAAGATCTATTTGAAATTAAATACCCATCTAAAACTAGTATTTACAATGAGATTTTTTTTTTTTTTTTTTACTTGTCAATTTCAATTTTAGGGCAGGTCAACAAAGGCGTGGATTTTTCTCAAAATGAAATTTTAATTTTAAAATGAAATGAGACAGTCTAGTTCTATGTCATAGTGCTTTTGCCGACTTTCTACCATACAGTTTTTATAAAATGTGATGAAAATAAACAAACCCAAAAGAGATGAACCTGCCTGTTTCCATAAGTGAGCAAAAATGATGTGTGACTCAAAAATAAGGGAAAATGACAGATAGGGGGAACTCATTAAATACCCAAGTTCAAAAAGCCACCAAAAAATATCTACACTTCCAATTCAGAATAACTGGACTGCACATAAAATGATGATTAATGCACCAAATACACCTAATTCTACACCCAATTATGCTTACATTCCATAGACACTTATCACACTGGGACAATTGCAGAAATTTGGGCATTTTTTCTTTCCAGACTGCATGAGAACTACAGCAGGTACTTTTAAATTACTGTCATCATTTGCACAATCTGCATGATGCGCAAAGGATGAACAAGAGTGAAAGTTTGTCAGGGATATCAATCTGTCTACATGAAAAAGTAAGAAAAGTTCCTAGAATATTCTTTAGCAACACATAAGACTGAAATACGTTGATGGTAAATAATACCGGATTTCAGGCCAACAGAGAAATTACAGACAGCCAAAAAGCAGGAAATCCTATTAAAGTAGGAAATTTTACACTCCTGGCTTGCAATCACTCATTTCCACTCTTTCATGTATCATCTATAAATTTCTGAAAGAGATATGAAATTAACTGCCATCTTGCAAACTTGATGGATCACTGGAAAACTTGGTTAAAAAATCCATTTCTTTCAGGCACTTCCAGTGAAAAAGAAAAAGAAAAAAAAAAAAAAAGATTCATACAGAAACACTTAATTATGGTAATGAAGGAGTGATGAAATTTCCTACTTGGCTACCATTAGCTTTGGAAAGATTCACCCTTTTCACTTTCATCAAATTGTAAGAAAACCGGGATGAACTACAGCTGATTTTAAGTTTGATAATGGTGATGGTGTTGACACATTTAGCAGAGGGGCAAGGCATGCAATAGCAAACTGACATGAAATCATTCAAAAGACAAAATGTTTTGTTAACTGAATACTGATGAGGAAAATGGCATAGTGAGCTTTAAAAAGTGTACCCAGCTGAATTGCAAAATCATTCACAATCACCCAAAACTGAAATTGTTTACTAACAAAGGCGGCAGCTGAAGAGTGAAAAGATCCCACCTAGCACAGAAAGACAGGCAGGTCCCACACCTGAATATTCTCTAATTAAACATCTTGTCTGTATTAAGCTGGAAAATGTTGTTCTAAAAACAAAAACAAGAATTTACAAAAAAAAAATGATCACAATTTCAGTTAAATATTATATGTTATTCAAGTGTCTCAGTAGTTCTGCATTATTTGTATGAGAATCATAACTGTTTGTGTGCAAATTGCAGAGTCTGATTGAAGAACGACAAGTGAATGCAACATCCTTAATAAGTTTCGGGTGAGTTAAAAATAGATTTTTTAAAAAAAAATTTAATCACGAAGTCGATCACTAAATCTGGCTTACAAGAAATTATACTTCACATCATTATTAGAAAATATTCCTCTTATAATCTGGAAAATGGGCTTTCTACATGGATCAAGGATATCAGAAAGATGAGCGATCTAATTCTATGATCCCACCCACAGAATGCTGAGATATGAGAATTGTCAAGAAAGTAATTAAATAACAATAATAATAATGGAGTGCATTTGTAGAGCATCCAATCCCAATAACTAGCTCTAGCCACAACTTTCAGACAAATCAATATTTATACAATCTGTAAATGGTGTACAAAAGGAAATTTAAAGCACTTTCTTGTGGCCAAACATCAGCACCAGTTTTGAACACATTCTATCATTATATCAAATTAAACATAATGGCCCATATTGCAGAATGGCCAGGGGCCGTATTTATAATTGAGTCGTAACTGGCCCGAGTTACGAGTACTCCTAACGCTAGTTCTCATGTAGTTACGACTGGTCCTTTCCGTGGTACTTATAATCACCTACTTAGACCACTACTAGCTACACTTGTCAGAAGGGG
>JBCAUA010000022.1:288987-301810 GCA_038406235.1 Peronia verruculata | reverse complement strand
GGCAAATTTTCAAAAGGGGGCTGGGAAACTTGCTCGCCGGACGAGCAGGTGGCAAAGAGTTGTTTTGAACCCCCCCCCCCCCCCCCCCCATTTTTACTCGCAATTTGGCTGATTAGACCTAGACTTAGACACTTTTCACAAAGCTGTTGCGGTCAATATGAGAACAGTGAGATACTGCACCCTCCCAGCCCTGCCTGTAGATCAATTCATCGCACGCAATGTTTATCTTCTTCAAAAGGGCCTGGCTTAATAAAACATGTCCA
The DNA here is from genome assembly GCA_038406235.1 of Peronia verruculata. NCBI lineage: Eukaryota > Metazoa > Mollusca > Gastropoda > Systellommatophora > Onchidiidae > Peronia > Peronia verruculata. The sequence continues at coordinate 301,547 of JBCAUA010000022.1, read as the reverse complement.
GTGTTTCATAGCATGAAGTGATGGGAGGAGTAGTGGAGGGTGATGAAGCTGCGTGCGGCGGTGACCGTATTGAGTTGAAAATGCATGTTCAGGAGGCAGGATTGGGAGCAGTGGACATAGTTTACGTGACAGTGAAACCTAAACAGCCGATGACAACGGGTGTTGGCAGTGATATGCGAGTTACATTAAAATTAAATTCAACCAAAAGCTAGGTCGATCTCACTGAAAAGGAAGGGAAGAGATCAAATTTGATGCATGATGAAAGAATGCTTAAGGGGAACTAACCGTAACAATGCCCAACAATATGTAATTCCAAAGAAGTAGTAGTGCCTACTTTTAGTTTTGTGGTCTTTAGTGACATACGGGTGAGTGGAACTACGGATGAGTTGAGTTGATCCTATTTTTCCTCCCCCACCAGCATCGACTCATCTGTATTCCACTGTACTGACTAGAGCTATACTGCCACGCAGTGATTCTAACACAGGCACTAGGCGCAACGCCTTGGGCTGTCTACACACGAAGTATCATAATAGAAATAGTACTGTACATGCACGTGTTTGACCGTGTCTACCTGTACTATAACAGTATAAGGCTCTGCGAATATGCTTGATTATTGACTGGCATTGCTGTTCCTCATGCGCTGCTTCTCCCCAAAGTGAAGGGCACATTCACAATACATTTATGCAAATTAATTGCCTGATCCCTCTCACCCCATCCGCGATGCTGTCTCCTTCGATATTTTCCCTGTTGGGTGGAAATAACGTAGAGAGAACAAAAGCCTATTTACCTTTGGGGCGGCGCTGATGGTTTCGATTTAAAGGAAACTCACGGGGATGGCTTTGAATTGTGCAAGACCCATTTAATGGGCATAAAGAGGAAAAAAAACTAGTGTTTCATTTCATTAAAATTATCAGAAATTCGGATTATCAGAGTTCAGTTTGGGTGGACTCGACGGTAGCCTACTTCTTGTAATTTTTCACATTAAAACATCGACGTACTGTTTAAATGTTTTAGAGCATTACTCAATCATAGTACTTTCCAATTGTTTAAGTTTAAGTGTGCTCATGCTTGACTTATTTATTCTCCTTACCTGATGAAGGAGAGTTCTCTTACAAGAACTCAGAGGTAGGTAGTCAGCATCAGGACAAGGTGGTGGAAATTTTATCACATAGGATTCCTTCGGGCTGACTACAGTGCCTCCTAGTATAATAGCAACCTGAAGGTGTGAGTTAAAAAAATAATTATCAAAAAGATACTGTATATGCTGACAATACGTCAGAATATTGTATGAAAAAAAAAAAATCATGCATGTTCTCTCTTGTTCTTAGTTTTAGAAGGGGCTGGAGGAAGAGGAGGGGGGAGGGAGTAAAGGAAACTTGTTTGCTGCAGCTTTAGCATCTATATACCAGGCCCTCTAGCATCACAAAAAATTATATCTGCATCAACCAACCACGACATCACTGACTGAAATTTCATGATAATTCGTTTATATCACACTGTTGTACATGACTCATTTAAAGCACATGTCAGGTGGGTGTGTATTGGTGGTTCTCATAAGTGGGGGGTATCAAGCTAGGTTTCACAAATACGAATACCTGATTGGCCTATCCTGGGAGCCACTGTGCTTTCCTGTAATGGTAAAATGTAGCCCAGTACTATATGTTGCACTGTCTGACCTTCGGAGGATTGTGTGAGAGCAGCCATAAGGGTGGCTCAACAGATGTGAAGCCGAAGGCAACCTCCAAACAGGAGTGGAGCCCTGAAGGCTGTTGAATGGCAAGCTCGCCAACCTCCGGCAGCTCTTGCATTCTCTTGAATCTCTAGCCATCTTGTGGCTGTCTTGCCACTGAATCCATATCAGACAGGAAGAAGAAGTGAGAAGAAATCTCCCTCACTTTAAACCAATTAATGTGCAAGTCAGGACTTCAGCACCCACTTGGACTTTCAACATACTCCATTTAATAAAGCCATGTGTTAGTTAATGGGTATGTGGGAATGCAGCAGGTGTGGATACACTGGGAGCTGTAATCATAATCCTTCACATACTGTGTCAAACACGGTAAGATACCTTTACACATCGAGAAAAAGAGAGGAAAGAGCAGGACAGAAGACAGGAATGAAGAGTGAGAGAGATGTCATCCCAGGAACATTGAAGATGGCATTCCATGGGAGACATCCAACCAATGGCGGGCTTTTCCCACCTGCAGGTGGGAGCACAGAACCTATTTATATACCCAAGGCCTCGGCAGGGAAGGGCATGTGGAACCTTGAAGCAGCAGGGGAGTTCAGCAGTCCCCAAAACCAAGCAGCCTTCTTTAAGATCACTCTGCTTGCCCCCATAGCATGGGGACGGGCTAGAAAAGGTACCCTAAAAATACATGTAGTGTGCTTCACTCTACTGCCAGAATACCACAGCTGGTGGGGATCCCTCATATTCAGGTGAACTACAACATGTACAAGGAAAACACTGGTGCTCATTTTAGAATCTTGGAACATAGGACCCTGCTTGACAACCCATACACAAACAGACCAGAGAGAAGGACTGCTCTTTCGATCTTGCTCATTGTAATGCCAACATCACAGCACTTAGCGAAACCCGCCTTTGGACCCTGGTATCCATATCATGAACAGGACTAATAGTAAACTGTTCCACCCCAGGCACCTGAGGGCTGTTCATGAAAGTACATGTATAGGAGACTGTTATCAGAGACCTCTCCGCTGGCAATTCTGCCCTCAATGCCTGCAGTTAACCCCTGATGCAGCTAGAGATGGATAACTTTTCATCTGCATGTGACAATTTTGACCACACCAACAGCACCAAAAAGACTGAAGTGATGTTTCAGCCTGCCTCGGACAACCAGGATGCAAATCATGCACAACGATAAAAGGACAACAAGAACAACTCCAGGCAGTGGACAGCTTCATCTAACTCAGCAACACACTCTCATTCTGTCAACATTGGTGCCGAGGTCAGCAATCAGATGTCAAAAGCAAGCAAATGCTTTCAGCCGTCTCAGGAAGAGAGTCTGAGAAAGAACAGGTATCATGCTTGCAACAAAGGTCAAAATGTACCCCACAGTTGTCCTCACAACTATCCTTTAAGACTGTGAAACCTGGACGATCTGGAAGGCAGTTATATTTCCATCTTTGCTGCCTCACAACCTGCTCGACATCCACTGACAGAACATGATTCCTGACACAGAGGTCTTGAAAGAGGTTGGACTTTCCAGTGTCGTCACCACTTGTGCTTTCACAGATAAGGCACAGATACATTGGACAGGGCACATGACTCGATGCCCGACTCCTACATCCCCAAGCAAACACCTCTATGAGGAACTGTGACAAGGCAATCGTTCAGTTGGCAGGCAGAGAAAACAATTCAAAGACAGCCTGAAAACCTATCTTAAAGATTTCAGCATCAGTACTGAATCCTGGGAGACCCTTGCTGCTGACCGCCCGCCTGCGCAATCACATCACACAAGGTGCAAAGAGAACTGAGAAAGATAGAACCAAGATAGCAGAATAGAAATGTGAGCCCAAGCAGCCAGCATCACTGAAACAGTTCCCACCCACAGGTGTCCGACTTGTGGGAGAGAATTCCATGCCCGGATAGGCCTCATGAGCTATCTTAGGACACACCATTCAAGACCTGCAACCCAGAAATGAAGTCCATGGTCATTTTCGACTGTCCAAGGATGAACAACAGCACTTATTTAAATGGAATGCTATTTGCTGGTAATTGCTATTTCTAGGTTTAGAAGCAAAATTCATTCAGTAAAATTAGGGAGCCTTTGTTGAGATTTCAAATATTACACAGATTAAATATACAAAATAAAATAAAGCCTGCCTGTTCGATTTCTGGACATGATTCAAATGCTTTCTGCACAGTAGTAAACATCTTGTTGAGATCATCAATTATGCCTTTGGCCTTTCTGTCTCCACTGTTTTTTTGTGATGATCCCTTAGTTTGAACTTGTTTAGGAAAATTCTGCTGTGAAAAAAAGAAAACAAAAACGAATTAGTGAATGAGATGATATTGCCATTACAAAATCAACGCTTGGAATGAGAGAACCACAAACAATATTTGAGAAACCTTCATTGTATCATTATTCTGGTTAACTGGTCAACTTACTGGTTCTATTAAACAATTTTAGTTATAAGATCTTAAAATACATCAGTTGTTGTCTTGATCTAAAATTTAAAAGACATTATGAATGTTATGATGCTGAGTAGTCTTGGCTTTTTGAGAAAGGTGATATACCTGATCAGGCCTCAGATCCAGACACAACAGTATCTCACCACTTTGCTTCTACCCATAGTACTTTAGGAACATCCAAAACCAAAAATGGACCTCTCATGATTGTGCTTGAATGGCCATCACCAACTACTTTTTCTTTGCCATTGATTCAATGTTCTAAATACACACCAGTACACATTTGTTTCGCTTATGTACACATTAACCTTAAAAGACACACAAGTTGATGAGTGGCTGGTAGAGCTCAACTCACATATATAATAGTCTGATTCTTCATGAGTAATATTGAATCAACTGTCTGTGCACTCTCTGACTGCGTATGGAAAAATGTAGGACAGCTGTGCATTATGGATGGAATTGACTGTGGGTGAGGAGTAGATCTAGCACCAGCAACAGTGGACAAGAGAGAGAAACTGACTGTGTTTTGGAAGCTTAGCGTAGGACTGTGAAATTAGCAGAGCAATGAGGCATCAGAAGAAATCTGACTGGTGATTTGTTGGCCATATAGAATCAATTGCACAACATCAAAAGCTCCTTGTTCAGTGTTGAATGAGTGGTGGGTGTCAATCTAAACTTCTTACAACTGTTCCAAAAAAAAAAAAGATCTATCTGATGCATATGGAGAATATTTTTCTGATAAAGTTCAAACACTTAGAAATGAACTGGTTTGTCCAGACTTGAACCCTTCATTTGATTCTTTCACAGGCACACCATTCAGCTCGTTTAGACCAGTTGAGTTTGTTAAGAAAGTAATTATTACATCCCCACCAGTCATGTTCCCTTGGTTCCATTCCAACCTCATTTTTATTTCAGAACATTGATTTACATGTACTTGCTGACCTCATAACCAACATCATCGCTAGCTAGTGGCACTGTACCATCATATTTTAAAGAGGCCATCATTTGTCCATTGCTTAAAAAATTCAATCAAGACGCCAATGAATTCAAATTTATCATCCGGTGTCAAATTTACCTTTCTTTTTAAAATCATAGAGAAAGTAGTCTTCCTTCAATTTAGAGAACAACATTTCTAACAATCTGACAGAAACTTTTCAGTCAGTATTCTGGGAGAATCATAGCACAGAAACAGTTTTGCTACATGTCACAAATGATCTTCTCACTGCTGCCGATCAAGGCTTGATTTCTAACCTTTGTTTGCTTGATCTATCTGCATCATTTGATACCCTAGATTATTCTATACTAATTCAAAGATTGCGAGTTACTCATGGTCTATCTGGAACTGGCTTGGTTTATGTCTTATCTGACTGACAGATCTCAAGTTGTTGCTATAGAGAATAGATACATCGTATTTAAGAAAATTTGCCATAAAATATGGTGTGCCCCATGGCTCTGTTTTAGGACCAAATATACCTTTTAATTTTGATGTATATACCCAGCCTCTTGCAAAGATTTTCACAGAATATAAAATGTACTACGGTACCACATGTACTATTTTTATAATTATAAACATAAGTTGTATAAGTTAATGCTTTGTTTGTTTTGGTGATAAATTATACATTAGATTGACCTGTCTGTTGGTCTGTTCACCCCATTATTGTAGATAGAATAACAAGCACAAAACACAAAATGTCCCGTACAACAACAATAAAAGAATAATGAGAATCAGCAATGTAACACAATGATTCTATTAAATAAATGTTTATGAATACAAAAACAAAATATGTAGAGATTCAGATATGCCGACATGTGATAAAATCGGGCACTTTCCTGGCTGTCCAGAACCTTGCTGCAGAGACCCATCACCTGCTGGAATAACAGCACTTTGTTTCTCTGGGCCATTTGGTAAGATGCCTGTGAAGAGGAGGAGATCTGGGTCATCTTCCTCGTTTTGCTGTTTTTTTTGTTTTTTTTTAATATCAGCTCCAAAAAGGCATGCTGTTTCCATTTTTTTTTTTTTCTTCTCTTACTTGATACTTTCAATTTGCAAGGTTCCCCTCCTCCTCTTCCTGCTGTTCTCTCCCTAATGAGGGCTAATGTTATTTCCATGTCCAGAGTGTCCATTAGTGAGGCATGTATATCTTTTACCCTTGTACAACTTCCCACACTGCTGTCTGTGACAGTGGAAGGACCAAGAATCAGTTCCAGCTGGACCCTAGTTTACCATTCCCGTTGCTGGCTTCTCCTCCGGTGGACACTGGGCTGGTGCAATATTGCTGACATTGTTGCCATGAGCAACATAGTTCCTAATGAAGGACATTTGTTGACACAGGTATCATTTTGGTGCCTTGTCAGCCCCTGACCCACTGGGTTTTGATTTCTGTTAGGCCAGAATTCTGTTAAAAGTGGCTCAAAGCTGTGCCCATGTTGTTCTGCAGAATGTTACTGTGGAAGAGATATGTCTAAATTACATTCAAGAAGGTTTTATTTTTAAGCATGTCTATCTTGTAATTTTTGTAATTGGACATTTTTACTCAGGACCATACATGTATTTCAGGTTCCTGGCAACAGGTTCAAGTTTTCAAAGCCTGCACTACCAGTTTCGTGTTGTTCATACTACAGCAAGAGAGGCTGTGTATGATAGCATGCTGAGCAATATGGAAACACCTAGGACCATCTGAAATTCCAGCACAAACTACAGACTTGCTTTGTCACACAGCAGAGAAATTTCTGTCACTGTGGCAGCACCCAACTTACATAGGAGCCTTGGATGGGAAACATGTCACGCTAAAATGCCCCCCCCCCCTCCTCCCCAAAATGGAAGCTGGTTCCTCAACTACAAAGGGACTACTCAATTATCCTACAGGCAGTGGCAGACATCGATGGCTTATTCACCTTTATATAGACATTGGAGACTATGGTCGCACTGTGATGTAGGAGTTTTTAAATTGTGGCTGTTTTTTGCCTATGAAAATGTGGCCAAAACATCAGAACTGTGGGCAAGAGACAACCGTGAGATTTATTGCTCCTTTATTGCCCTCAACACAATAGCTACCTGAGCACTGGCAAGACCTTGTAACTTTGATACCCTACGTGGGCTTGATCAAGAGTGTTTTTTTGGCCTAAGGAGGATCAAAATAAAATCTTTGTTTTTTTGCTCAAATCGAGATTTATCTGTTTGTGTAAGCAGCTTCAAAGAAAGTGCATTTTTTTCTGCACCTTTGGATGTTTGTTTCAGGCTAAAGATCAATCAGTAAGTATTTCAAATTTCTTGTAGAATGTTGTGATATATTTTGTCAACTGGCATAAATTTTACGTTTGAAATTTTCACGAAAATGTCTGTAACAAAAGTAAACGTTAGTGCCTGTTGAAATGATAAGCATCAATTTGTTAAGCAAGAAATTCTCTATGATAGGGTGCAAAAAAAGTTGATGATATAGGTTTTGTGATGTCATATGACTTTTGAACAAAATTTCAGTTCGCAAACTTGCGATGCACCCATACTGTTCCATTGTCCTGAAGTACTTCTTTTTGCATAATGTAATAACGTCAACTTTGTAAGTCCCTTATGGTGACCTGCAGAAGTCCTCGTAGAGATTAAATTTAACTATGAATCTTATAATACTTATATGAATTGATACAGGCCAGATTGAGGATCAGGATGACTTTACTTTTTTTTTTCATGTGATTTCTTTACATTTCATTGATCTGTAGCCTACCAGGTCTAGTAACAAGTGATGAGGAGTCAGAGTCCCAGAGTCAGAGTCGTGGAGTCAGAGTAGGAAAAATTATAAGCATTGGAGTCGGATTCGGAAACAGAAAGAGGGTTGGAGTTGGAGTTGGTAATAAAAAGACTGATTCCAACACTTGCAGATTGGTTAAAAAAATTTTTTACCCTTGTTTTCCAAATTAATATTCAGAGTTAAATACCTAAATACAGATTACATTAAAGACAAGTTATCATTGTTCTTTCAGGTAAGCAATGCAGAAATTAAATCCTCTGTTGCTGCTGCTATGACTTCTAACCCCACTACTTTTTTTTTATTAAAATCTACATGTACTGCATTTTGCAAAAATATTTGAACAAAAAAAAAAAAAAAAATGGTTTCAGCCTTTTTAACATTTTTTTCATTACAAAAATTTTTGGTCATTTTTTCCATAAAAGCTTTTTTTGCCTTGTTTGTCCCAACAATCTGGCACCAATGATTCATTTCCTCTTCCTGTTCTACATGTTTTACTACCTATCTTACAAAGTTCATATGAAAGACTTTTATCAAGGCTGAGTTTGTCAAGTTTCTTTTTTTGGATGCAAATAATGAATTGGAGAGTTTTTAAACCCTGGAGTCAGAGTCTGAGTCAGAGAATTTTTAAACCCTGGAGTTGGAGAATCTTCAAACCCTGGAGTTGGAGTCGCATAATTTTTTATCCAACTCCTCATCACTGCTTGTAACCCTCCCCCCAACAGATTACTGAAATTAGAAGCGCTTGGTCAATTTCTTTTCCTGTTATTAGATTTTGAGCTCTACATGCCAAACATACACCCTGTCATAGTGTTTGGTTTACTGAATAATATTGTAACTGTTTTCACTGTTGTTTCTGATAAATTGCTCTTCATCAAATTGTGTGCAGAAAATAAAAGTCCCAGTGAAACAATTAATACAAAGACCATGCCATAGACTAGTAGTAGTACATGTAGATCTACAGATGATCTTTACCAGCACCGAATTTCTGTTTTGAAAAACTCAGTGTACCCAAATAGTGATTATGTAGGCCAACACAGGTCTATACACAATGCTAAGGCCTACTACTACAACTAGATCTAATAAATACCGATACTAAGCTAGATTCAGAATGTAGATCTAGGTCAGTCGCAGACCATTGCACAGAGAGATATTTAGAATGAATAACTAATCTAGCTATACATAGTACTACTCAAATTGTATAAACCCACCAGATATAAAAAAAGTCTCTCAACTTCATATTTACCTGACCTGAAAATGTTCCTAAGTTGCCAAAATTCTTGCAGAAAGCTTGAATCAACTCTTGTCTCCGCCTGTGCTCAGCTGTGCAAAGATAAAACACAAGCCAAGATGGAACCGCTCAGTAAACTCTGCGTCAAGCGAGCAAAAAACCCTCTTGCAGCCAAGCCCAACAGTGCGCGCAGAGGTAGCCAGCTGCATGGTAATCATATTACGTGCGGTCGGTATGGAATGAGTGGCCAAACGACAGACCATGATCATACTGTTCTATGATGATTCTGTGAATGAAATAGACGATGGGCACTACTGCTCTTTAGTGGTCCTGACCTCTCGCACAGCCCAAAAGTATAAATGGCACATATCGATACTGCAATGATTATATGCTTAGTCACTTAGGCTTTTTAGAATGTATTAACAAATAATAGAACCCTGCTGGTTTAGCCTGCTGGGACCCTCGACCAGCACAAGTCCACCCTAATGCTTACATGCAGGTTCGACAAGCTGGTGACAGTCCTCCCTAACGCTAACACATGAGACTCTCGATCAGCGCATGTCCCTAACGCTAACATGCACGTCTGATGAGCGGGTGATGGTCCTCCCCAATGCTACCCTGTACTACAGGCTGTAGTCGATATATGCCATTTGTACTTCCGGGCTGCGCGAGAGATCAGGACTGTGTATAATCATTGCAGTATCGATATGTGCCATTTATACTTTTGGGCTGCGCGAGAGGTCAGGACCACTAAAGAGCAGTAGTGCCGGGCACAACCATGGATTTGTGGTCCCGAGGTAACATGTAGCTTAGGTCCGACGAGCAGGTGACGGTCCGCCTTAATGCTAACATGATAAGCCCTTGACCAGCGCAAGTCAACCCTAACGCTAACATGTAGGCCCGACAAGCCGGTGACAGCCCTCCCTAACGCTAACAAAGTAACATGTATGAGACCCTTGACCAGCGCAAGTCCACTCCAACGCTGTAGAGGGTCTCAGCAGGTTAAGCCAGTGGGGTTGTTCTAGGCTATTATTTGGTATACTGAATAGGCCGCAGTATCGATTCGTACTTCGAGGCTGCGCACCGGGGTATCGATTCCTTGGGACCACAAATCTGCGGTTGTGCCTAGACATTTAAGCAAACAGAACGTAAAAGTCTATTACCTTTTCTTGCGCTGAAAACTCTGTGCAAGGCGTTTGGGTTTGTCTGTGAGGTTTGGCTTCCTGTTTATTTTCAGGACAACACGTTTGTTCAAATTGATTTATCAGAAGGTCTAAAGGTAAAGGAATTTGCTGACGTACATACAGGAAATATTTTATTAATTCAACAGTTAATGATGCTCTTGTGCTGGACAATAAAGCTCCATCAAAGACAATGTCGAAAGAAAACTCTTTCGACAACTTTGATCTGTTCGAAATACCCGCCATGTTGTTTATTGCGGAAGAGGAAAAGTGTTGTTCAAGTTCGAGTTTTTCCGGGATTGGCGGTGTTGAGGATTCGTTCGCGTCCATAATAAAATAGAACAGAAAATTATCATTATTACTATTATTTTATAAAATTACAATATAACTGTCAGACCGGTAACTAATAAAATAATTTAAGAAAAACAAATAACACAGAAATCTATGAAGAACTTGATAGCGATGGTAAAATATGCCAAATTTTCGAGTCAACTTGACTCTTCGTCAGGGCAATAAATCATTATTACTATTATTATTATAAAAAGACTGCCCAACAGGGAAACTAATCAAACAGCTAAAAAAAAAAAAAAAAGCAAGCAACTTATAAAAAGAACTTGGTGTAGATGTTAAAATCCTGTGCCAAATTTTCGAATCAAGTTGGTCCTTCCTCAGGGCAACAAAATAAACATAGATCTACATGTATAAAAATATGAATAGGCTGTGAATGGGCGGAAATATCAACCAAATGACTTGCTTATTTTGCAGGAGAGGGTTTTCAACGTTTTCTAAAAATAAATAAAGTAGTAGATCTATATTTTAAGAGTTGGAATATTATTAATCAATTATATTAATCTATAATATTGTTATTATTATTATTTTTATTTGAGTCTTTTTAGAAACTAAAACCATTTAATCAGTTGCCTACATTCACAAAACTGACTTTTCCAACAGTGTTTATCCTGGTGGCGAGCTTTGAACACATTGAACAAAAAACATTTGCATTACCTTGAAACTAGAAATGTATGTATGGACACCATTATAGTCAAAGAATATCTAGCATGACAAAAATAAATTGTGGCGTGTATTCGTTCAAGGACGTTTTATTATTCTTATTATTCTTATATTAGCCTCCATACAGTACTTTTTTCACAACAGATTCATGGTATAATTTGTTTCACTTTTCTTAACGCAGCCATGCACAATTCTCGGAATTACATATCAGATGTAAAACAAAAACAAAATATAAAAAACACACAAAATTAAAAATGATCACGTATAGGGGATATTGTATTATTGTAACCTGAGGCCGGATCCGAGGTCGGTCTTGCCAACAGATTTTCTTTCCGTTCTGTGATGTCTGCGTTCTTTTCCTATTCTGACACCAGGCCACATTTTTAAATCACGGATGAACACAGAAGGACACCATCACTCACAAGAACAACAACAAAGAGTGTGTAGGCTACCTAGACTACCTAGATAAGAATAAGAATTGAGGTTTGCATTTTAAAGGTGACATAGAATCATGAACATGTCTGTCTGATTAAAAATTATTATATTTTTGTAAAGTTTTTGCAGAGTGCCAAGGGTGCGGTTAGCCAGATCATGAATGGCGTGTAGTCCCAACGGCGCATATCCCCAGGTCTGGCTGGAGCATATGGGGGAAAAATAGACCTTTTTACCGTAGGCAGGGTCTAAGTTGTTAAGATATCCAGTTTCCACCCGACTTGTACTTATAGGGGGACCCTTATGCAAGTAGGATTTTTATTTATTCTCTGTTTATCTATCTATTTCTTTTTCTATCTATTCATTATTTATTTATTTATTTCACAGTTATATAAGAGGAAAGTGGCAATAATTAATGTAGGTTAGTTATAAACACTTTTCGTTTTTGTTGTTTTTGTTTGTTTGTTTGTTTTAATACTGCATAGAAGTCATCGTTTGTCAATGTATGATGCAGATGTTATTTATCGGATAAGATACCTTTGGGTTATTGTTGATTTCATATTTCATCCACATCCATAACTACAGAATCTGGATAGATATGGATTATCAAGATTACCATAATACTGCGAGTTTTGATTTTAGGATCCATCTAACTGAACCAACTGCCGCTCTTTCCACCTCTTTGTCTCCGTGTTTGTCTCGTTGTTTCGTGTCCTCTTTCCCCACATTTTCCAACCCATCCATCCATCCATCCATCCATCCATCCATCCATCCATCCATCCATCCATCCATTCATCCATCCATCCATCCAT
>JBCAUA010000022.1:278255-288887 GCA_038406235.1 Peronia verruculata | reverse complement strand
ACTCTGGCGATATCGTCATTGAGACGTAGCGGGACTCGTCGTCGCCACAGTGGCGATAAAGACATTGAGTGAGTTAATTCACTGGCGACGTTTTCCACATTTGTTGGACGGTCTTGTGGTCAAATGAGACATTTCCTGCAACCTTTGCAGGTTTGACTTTATAATTTTTCACACCGACCCATTTTATGCAAATGCCCCAGGAACCATCTCTTACCGTAGGGTTTCGTTTCATACCGAGTTAGGGCGGAAGTTTTTGAAGAATATGTAAAGTCACTTCAAAATGAAAGTAGAGAAGGAAAACAGTAGTCAAATTGATCCTGGACTAAGAGGGATAAAGGCAAAGCACCAGCATCTTCCTTGTCTATACCTAATGCTTCTGTATCTAGAGAAACTTTTTTCTGCACAGAAGGCAGAGATGTTGCAGGGATGTCAAACTGTTTTCACAAAAAAAGTCAGGAATTTTCCTCTGCACTTGTCTTGTGGATCAGTAAAAGTCCACAGTAGATCAGCCAAATGTAGCAAAGTTGGTGACAACCAAAAAGTCAGAATTCCGACTAAAATCGGAAGTTTGACATCCCTGATGTTGAAATCATTGCTGACAATTTGACAACAGATCTAGATCCAATATTTTCCCAAAATTCTCAGGAAACCCGAAATGGGACTAATTTTTTTAAAAATTGTTAAAAAAATAACTATGTGACATAATCCATTTCTGTTTCCATATCAGATGGTGTTGACCTTATCAGTTTTGCAAAGATTTCTAGTGTCATAACTTGGCTAAAACAACAACAGAAAGAGGAGTACATTAATTATTGCTGGAGCACATAAGAAAATAACCTCCTTCAGAATTTTTTAAGGGATTCATGACACAATTCACTGCACAATTCAAAGATCTCAAAGTTAACAGTTCAAGATGTTTTACATGATGCACTCCAAACTAGTCACTAAAACAAGGCAAACACTGATTTATAGTGAATAACATGCCAAACATCTTTCCTCATTTCACTTTAGTATAAATCTAATGTAAAAGAGTATGCATGTGTTGTTATTTTTTTCAGTACATATATAAAGCTCAGTGAAATTTCATTAAATATTTAAGAAAGCATTACACAGGAAGCAAGATTTAAACCTGCAAGTGGTTCAATTATTCAATGTAGAAATCTGTAGCAGTTCAATTTGTAAAGAACATATATGTATTTTATTTTTAGAAGCAGATGATTATGACCTCTCCCAGAAGCACAGAGAATTTTTCCTTGGAGTTGCCTGCATTAAACTTTTAAGTACATATTTTCAAATTTTACTTGTCAAATATTAAAAAAAACTTGTTAAAGTTCCGAACATTAAACATTTCATATTTTTATAAATTGCTAGGCAAGTCTTGATTGTGGAGTGACGGCGTGAAATGAAAAATAAGTGACTTAGTTTAGGACAGGGAATCAGTTTCTGTGTTTTCTTTAATCTTCTCGCAAGCTACAGCTTAATATCAGCAGCAAAAGTATGGAAGGAAAGTATTCCTCACAGCCAGACTATCATAGCACTTCCCAAAATGCAAAAATAAAGAAGCACTTTATGGATAATGCACTGGCAGAGGGAGTGATGATTTCATTTTGTAATAAGTTTTCAAGGTAACTAAGTTTTCTTTACTTCATGATGAATTTCTATATCTTATCCAGCTTACTTGAACATCATTGCACTATCTTTAATAGCTATGCGACAATGATTTTTTTAAAAACTCCCTGAAAAATGCTGCCACCAATGAGCAATCATAATCTTCTAGCAACATAAAAACCACCACCTGTCTTTGTTCCTGATCAAAATGGCAACACTGGATCATCTTCCAGTCAATGGTCCTCCTTAGCCCTGCATATTGCACTGTGAGAAGTCTTACCTCACACATAATAAAATCACTAGGCATCATTCCACAACTCTGCAAACTGCCTTCAGTGAAAACTATATGTACCTGCATATGGGCTATGGGCACAGCCACCATTCCTACTGGCAGAATGGCTGCTCCTCCTTGAGTAGGAAAGCTGACCAAGCGAGGCTGACCGATAGCTGTGATGGTTTGACCCACAGAGGCAACTGTTGCCACTGGAGGGGCAGTAAGAGGAGGCTGGGGCTGAGCCTGTGAACTCGACTTCACCAGACTTTCACGGAATTTTACCACCAGTTTTTTCTGTTGTAAATGGACAAACATTCATTAACTGGAAAGAATATAAAGTATACTGCTGGGTACATTAAATAAAATGTTACGCATGATATAATTTCTTTATGCTAAACTTACTCACAATCTTCCATATAAAAGTAGGCCTAAATCTTTGTCTAGAGTTCTAGAATTTTCAGTCACATGGTGAAAATGTTTCATCTTATGTCACATGAATGCCAATATTGGTTGATATTTGTCACGCTTCTTCTCTTACAACTTATCTATGTTCACTGGAGTTATGGTCTGATTTAAATCAATAAGGTTCTGTAATGTTGAGACGAACTACAAAGCTTTTTTCGTAAATGTTCAGTTTTCCTTTCATTCAAAAAGTACTCACTGTGCCATGGATATCTCCAAATATCTCTAAATACTCCTTCTTTATCCAAACAAATCTAACAACTTTTTCTTTGTACTCTAGCTCTCTAGCTTCATTAATATATTTCACTGTTCTGATAAACACACATCAAAGAAATGCTTCAATAAAATCTCTTAACAAACTGGAGAAGAATATCAGCACAGATAAAATCATTTCAAATTCCAAGATAATCTTAGTTATTTCTGCTTTGTTCATTTTTAGTATGAAATTGAAACATCTTACAAAGTTTCTTCAGAAATTATGAAGAAAAACTTTACAACTGAAAACAGCATAGTGTGTTGCACAGTCTGTTTAAAAGAATGCATTGCATGTACTTCCATATTTATGGCTTCTCCATGACAGAACTGTTTTATTAAAAACTCTATTTGACAACTTAAATATAAAGGCAAACAGCACATAGCATCACATTCTTTGTGTCTTGACTACTAACCAACAGTTTGGAAAACTTGTGATTTAAATTAAATAACTATCACTATCTCCAGCCACAGATTTTGTAACCATAATCACTGCCAGATAATTAAAACCATAATCACTGCCAGATTTTTCAAACAACTTGTCAGAAAGATTTACCAAAACTAGCCCCAAGTGTGAGGAAAAATGTCTTTTTCCTTTCTATTCCTTTTAAAATTTTATAATTTCACAAAAAAAAAAAAAAAAGAAAAATAGTCCAAAGTGTATATAATATACATGTACTCAATTCTTCTGTAAGTCAGATCCTGGTCAATACGTTGCCATGCTGCTGGGAAAACAATTTAAGCTGAAGTCTTATATCCTATTTTCTTTCCTTATAGCTAAACCTAAACATGCTAAAACATAATTATATTTTTTTAGGTTGGAAATATCTACAAGTTGGCACCAAACAGGTTGGCTCATTCAGTTTATGTAGAGAACCTGGCTGATTTAAAGCTCTATAACAGGTGTCAGATTTATTTCACACATACTCAAAACTGATCTAATGTGAATATTTCAGCTTGAACAAGTTTTCCTACTTGGCAAACTTTTATCATATCCTTAAAAAAAAAAAAGAGAGAAACTATTTCACAGATAAGGACAATTTATGATAATACTTTATTTAGCATGTGACAGTTTCATCAAAAGCTATTCCTCGATATTGAAATAATTATTCCTGCAACACATATTAATGTCTACTTATTCTTCAACGAAATTTTTCACTCTCTTTCTATTCAGAATATTAGTTCTAAGACAGCAGGTGCTTGATTTGTGAAATCATCATTCTTTTTTTTAAATTATCACAAGTTATACTTTACTTCAACTCCACTGGAAATCAAGGTGAAATCCTACAGGAATTTGCAAAAATTGAGAAAACTTTCTAAATTCAGATAAAAAAAATAACAAAATCAAAAAATTCTCATGACTGATAAAATTCTTTCTCCACAGAGATATCCATTTAAATTTCACACTTATAGTCAGAAATTCTAAACCTTCCTTTTGCTCAATGGCTAGTGTGAACTATTCAAAAGACAAAAGGCAAAAATATTACAAATACAACTCACATGGGGCACAATTTAAAAATAAGACATTTTATCATATCGCTCTGCTCTAAAAAAGTCAATGTCAAGCTTAAAACAAGTCTTTCTTTATTTGGAGGTAAATTCATTCAATAATACCTATCTCAGCCACCCCAGTGGACTTTCCCCGCAATCTAGTCTGACAGTATACACACTGTCTCTTTGCTAGCCACTTTGTTCATTTAAGGATAACAATACTTATGAGGAAATTACTGAATTTCAAGATCTGATTTCTTTTTCCAACATTATGTTTATACCACAATTTCAAATACAGGATGATTCAATCACTCATTTTTTAAAATCTGAAACACAATAGCACATCTGCAATTTTAAACACTAAATTTATGCATTTCATGCTTCATCATCATTTCAAATACATTTAACGATTAAAACAGTCATTTTTTTTTTCTTTTAAAATTGAATACATTTAAATGGTTAGATAAAATATTTTCATTCTGAACAATAAATATTTGCTACCTTATAAAATATTTACCTTCAGTAACCATAGACAATCTGATCAAACAACTTGGCATTGATAAAAAAAAAATACTTGAAGGATTATTACATTGGAATGTTTATCTTTTACCCCCATATCAATTTTCAGCAAGAAACTCACCTTCTAACTCATCATCAAACATTATAAATTCATAAATTTACTTATGCCCAAATCTTGTTCCAAATGCCAGCTTTTATTACATTTCTTTCACTAGTCCATAGATTGATAAAGGTGTTAAAAAAAAAAAAAAGGAAAAAAAAATTTTTATTCTTAAGTTTGCTTAGGAATATGAACAAAAAAGAAAAAAAGTACATCTTAATCTTGCAGCTACCAGGACACACACATACAAAAACAGTAAATTTACTTGGACCTTTAAGAAAAAACAAAAAAAAAAAGAGCAGCAGTGTTTTATGCTTACATACACACTTGAGCCATGAATATACTACTTTTAAGGAAATTATTAATTTTAAGTATAATCATGAACTACTGAAGGCAAAATGTAACATTCAGAGCAAAACTGGAGCAAATGCAACTAAACAAGCTCAAACTATGAAAGGCTAATTAATTAATTCATGATAATCTTGTGTATTCAACAGTTGTAAAGTTCGATGACCTTTAATGCCAGTTTTTGTTAATTTTAGTGTATGTCCAAACACTAATCTAGATTCTAACATCTTGTTGGTCAATGACAAAGCTAATATTGGAGATCCAGCTAAGTAGGTGGACAGTGAGAAATCAATATCTAGGCACACCCAGAGCTGGCCCTGCATTGTATAGGCCAACTGCAGTCAGTATTACATGATGTAACACAGTGTATTCATACATGTGGCATATTAAGGTGAGATTTGGAAGTAAGAAAACTGTTCTCTGTACTTACCTGTTCTTCACTTAGTCTTCTGATTTCATCTTGTAATTCTGCCAGTCCCTTTTTCAATGATGCATTCTGTCACAGAGAAAAGTTGACATGCTCAGAGTCTAGATCTAGATTCTAGATCTAATTTAACAGTTCCAGCATCATGAGTGCTTATCATTATGTATCATAAGAACCAGCCATAAGAAAAACAAAACTGCTCTCAATAACAGTGCTAAGGATCATGGCTGCTTGAAAAGTTTCCACAACAAAAATCAATAGTTTGTCAGCACACACCACATTCTCGTGGCTGCTACGGCTGCAGCAACACATTGGAATGGGTGAAACCTGGGAATTATGAGATTCATTATTGATCGACCATTCCAACACAAACAAAACATGAGGGTTTACCTGATTATCTCCTTTCATCTTCACAACTAGCATCTGTAAAATAAATATAGAAAAAGAAAACAGTTATGGATTTTCAAACACCTCAACCACCACACAATTCTTCGAGCAGGAATAATCGATAAAACTAGAAAATCAACTAAGTCGGCCAAGTTGTTGCCTGACTGGAGTCGACGTAGGACGAGAAACCATGGCAATGGGGCTTTTCACAACACTTTTTAACCCATTCTTTTACAGATATATAAATGAATAAAGCAATAATAAAACCGCTAATGCTAATCAGAGACCACAATTTCTAGTTCTTTTTGTCAATGAATGGCGACAGAAAATGAACTTTTTAGTCGTGAAAGAAAGTTACACGATGCTGATAGGGAGGAAAAAAAATCAATACTCCGAGGGCGAGCGGGGTGTAGGAAAAACCTCGATTTTCTTACCTGATGCCTTTGAATGGCAGCCTTCAGCTTGGTTTGAATAGCATTCAGTTCTAACTTCGACATGTTTCACACTTTGGATCCAACACTTATTCACTTTATTGTTCAGTTTCAGAATACCCAATGCCCGATACAACTAAGTTGTAAACAACATTTCGAGCCATCAAGTGGTGACACTCTCCGCTACAGAAGACCGCTTTGATTGTATTATACAGCATTATGAAAAATCTTTCTCACATCTTTTGGTCCTGAGAATATTGTAATGAACGGTACATTGGTGCTTAATCTTTCACAAATTATTCAAAGATATTGATTCAAATTGGTCTGTTTGCATTTTGTTTGCCTGTTTGTTAAGCACTATTTTGTTATCGCATTACGAAAAGAACGACCGCAGTGTAACCCTCCTTGAAAACTACCGTAAATGTCCGCAACTTGCGTGGTGATTGTGCATTGTGGGGGGGACAGGATGTTAGCTAGGGCGCAAGTTATCGAGTTGACTATGACACTCTGTTTTGAAATGTCATGAAAAACAGTGACTATAATACACGAACACCCCATGATACAATGTATAAATGTTTATAGTAAAGCCCTAGCCATTTGATACTTTCTTGCATCTTGCTACACAGTTTCGTTTTCAATGACAAGCCCAGCGATGATGGTCGCTTAAATGGGGAAGGAGAAAATGAGAAGGGGGATTGGTGGTGGGAAAGGGGGGAGGGGAGGGGAGAGATATAGGTATAAGACTTAGCAATTATGTTATGCAATCTTGTTTGAATAAAAATACCGAATTTTGCTGTATGAAACTGATAAATGAAGTTAACAACAGTATGAGCCGGGTCATTCGTATTTATTTTATTAATGATAATAAATAAAAGAAGGAGATCAATATAAGCAGCCAGTTTGTAGTGAGCCGCGTCAGGTCAGCAATGACCCTCACACAATGCATAGGGCTACAGTAGCAGTTTTGTGGACACGTAGTAATATGTTCCCAAAACTGGCATATTCCCAGATATCGTTGTGTAATATATATAATATCTATACATTATTATCAAACAAGTTAGCTATGTAGGAGAGCTCGTCCAGTAGCACTACATTTACGAATAATGTGGAATGCAACTTCCTAAGCTCTACACTCCATTGGCGCGTTTGCAAATTTCCTACATTTTCTCCATGTTCTTCTGAATTTGAGAAAGTGGAGTGGCATGAGACACAGTCGATGCGTGTGAATGAAGTAGCGAACATACAGAGCAAAGTGTTCATTGTGCCACAGAACTTTGTTTACCGGTACTATCTATGCTCACCTGCGCAATGAACTCATCACTCCTTACATTGTACTGTAGGCTACATTTTTGCTCTGTGGCAACCATAAGCCGTGTTTGAATCGGACTGTCGTCAAATCGATGGGTGCAACCATTTAGAGTTTTCTTTTTCCAAAGACAACTGAGTTGCATCGAAGTCTTGATTTAGATACCACCACCAACAACAATGAAAATAGGGGGTGAGGAGGGTAAGAATTCCGAGAAAAGTCAAGCTTGAACACCTGTGATGTGTACTAGGGCTGTTATGAGAGGGGTGAATCAGTTTTGAGCGGGAAGCAATCAAGAAACAGGATTTAGCTACTTGAAAAAAAAAAGTGCCCTTAGAATAGTTACAAAACTCACTGCACTAGGCCTAATATTTAACACTGACACTACTACCTCTGCTTCGGAATGTCCTCACCAGAGCGATGATAGGTGGAATAACTCAGCATCAATGTAGGCTACTAAGTAGTCTTCATATGCACACTTATAAAATCATATCAGCCGACCATGATTACAGTAGTCCTCTCCTTCCTCCACTCCTACTCAATACCACTTAAACCGAGATAACAATTAATAACTCGCCAGCACTAGCACTAGAATGGGCATTGGCTAACAAACTATACAAGACTCATTTACGGAAATGAACGAACTTGCACCACTGACTCGGATACTATTAGTGTCAGCCAGACTCAACTATATGAGAGAATTTCAAAGAGAGGCGCAATAAGATTAACAATCACAACAATGGAGACTGAGAAGATAAGAGAACACAAGAAAAAAACAATAGAAGGGAAAATAACAGTAATTAAAAAAAAAAAAAAAGCTTTGTACTCAAGGAGGGAGATAAAAAATTTGTAGAGTCTAGTCAAAATCAATCTCGTACTTTACTTTCTAAAAAAAAAAAAAAATGCAGAGCAGGGCTTACAGTTCTTATTATTATTAAGATCATCATTGTTATTTTGTATTGTTGGCCTATTCATCCTCATTACTGTTATTACTATTTATTTGCTCTTGGATTTGTAGACTATGACTTCCATGCATGTTTCATAAAATGAGATAACTCTGGATTTTTCAGCCTGGTGAAAGTCGACCTACTCCTTCCTAGAAATAGGGCGTAAGGATAAAGAATGCTCTATTTTATAAGAAATCGAAGGAAAAATCATTGTGCATCGCTCAGATAATATACTGATATGTATGCATATTTTAGTACATATGTCTGTTCATAGACAGCTGAGATGTATTGTGATATTAGCCATTTTTATAATTCCTTTAATGATTTGTGGAAACTGTTCAAATTTATCCTTCGTCGGCCGCAACATAAGATTAGGAAGGGGATAGGAGCACGAGCCTGTTACTTCACTTTCGAAAAGTGACCGAAAGTGCTAAAGAAAAAAACTTGTTTGGAATCCTCAGCTTTAATTTAGGAATGCTGATCTCCAACTCTGCTTTCTGAGGTTGTTTGGTTTAATTGAACCTTGTCAATACAATACATATTATATAAATGATATATAACACACTTCAAAACATTGACAGGAGGAAATCATACATGTTTTGTCTGAGGAAATAAATACAGGCTCTTAATATAGCAAATAATATATACAATCAAGTCATATACCTAAAATTTTTACTGCTGATTTCACTGTATCTTGTTGAAATCCAGCGATGGTTTACAGTAATGCGGTACAAATTCAATGGTATCAGTTATCAGTTTGTTTCAAAAGTTATTGCAGGCTGTAGACAGTTTAAATCGTCTGTTTCATCTGCTCTTCTATGAGTATTCGTGCTAAGGGATTCGTACTGTATTTCTGGAGACTTTACGCTCTGTTTGTGTCCATGAGCTTTCCAGCGCGTCATCTTCGTTATTTATTTATTTATTGCCCCTTGACTTTCGTTCATTCTTTCTTTCTTCCAATGTTTCTTTCGTTTCCCACTCCCATTGTTTTATATTTGTCACCCCCCTCCCCTTTATTTAAAAAAAAATGATTTCTATGTATTTTTTTTTTCCATCTTTCGTTCTGGTCTACCTATATTTTTTGTTAATTATCGGTACATGTATAATTATTTTGTTAGTCCATTATTGTTCCATTACGGGTAAGTCCACCATATTTACTTTTGTCACCACAGACCAGTTCTATACGTAATATTGGTTAGAGATAATATGATAAATATAGGCTTATATAAGGAGATGAACTTCCTTTTTCAATACTAGGCCTACTAGGAACTGATTCATTGCTTTCCTTTCATACAGACCTACGATCACGCGCATGTGAGCCAGCTATCGAGTGTGATATCGCTGAGATATTAATTTCATTTTCTTATTACGCAGCTTACATTGATGTTATTCATTATTGTGATCTCAAAATTGTATATCGCAACAAGAACACTAGTGTCATTTCAGAGACATAGGAACACACTGACAAATTCACACACGCCAACACATACATACATACATGTACACACTCTTATGCATACATAGCATCCTTATTTCTTGACATGCTTTCACGTGTTCAGATTCCATGTTAAACTTACTTAGACCTTTTTATGTGTGTATATGTATGTGCTTGCTCTTGAGTGTTTATATGCATATATTTGTGACAGAAAGAGAGAGAGAGAGAGAACGAGAGAGAGAGAGAAACAGAGAACGAGAAATAGAGGGAGGGAGAGAGAGAGAGCGCGCGTTAGTGGTAAGCGTTCATGAATTTAAGCTTTTTGTAAAGCTGTAGTAGTTACTAAGAGTAAGAGGAAGTATCTCGGTGTCCCTACTGAAGGACCATAAGAATGTGTATGCATATGGTTTTTCTTGTCCTTTTTTTCTCAACTATAATATACAATGGTGTCATGCCACTTTCGACTTGTTATAGCTTATGATTCCACTTCCTAGTACCGTAATCACTGCCAATCGCAACGTTTGACCTCGTATGATATATTAGAATGTACTGTATTAATTTTCTGGGGTTGGCATGAGAAAGGTGGCCGGGATGGGGGCGGGAACGGGGGGGGGGGGGAAGGGACCGTACACTGATGGGACGGGGAAG
>JBCAUA010000022.1:265780-278155 GCA_038406235.1 Peronia verruculata | reverse complement strand
AATTTGACCATGCCGAATTCGATGGTAATGGCTGAAATCACCTTCCCCCCAGCTTTTTCCAAAATGACTCCCAGGATACCCCCCCCCCTTAAAACAATGTGATGAAAAAAAAGAAGGGAGCTATTCCTTGTGTTGCCTTCCTAAAAACATTAACAACAGTGAGCAATAAAACAAAACAAAAAAAAAAAAAAGGACGGAAAAACTTGTTTCTGTGGTAAACTCTGGAAATTGTTTCCAAAAAAAAAAGTCTCTATCTTACCTGTAATACTGATAATAAAGTCCCAGCCTGCCACCACTTTTTTAATTTTTAAGTGAGTCAAACATGATACAGGAGAAAATATTGAACGATTTTCTCTATTGCCGAATCCTAGTTGGCCTCTCTCATTGTTGCCACAAGTGAGAAGTCTTCCATTTTCTGAAGGACAACACGGAATAATATCACATCAAATTTCATACAGAAATAATATCTATAGGGAAAACAGTCAATTATCAGCTGCCTGATAAATAAGAGAATGATAATTAAGTAAGCCTTTCTGGTGTTCCTATACGAAATGTAGCACTAAATTGTCAGCAACTGCTTTGATCACTTTGCTAGGGTTAAAAAAAAAAAGTGGGTAGTGATGAGAGTATGTAATGGAGATAATGTGTGATGAAATATGAAGATCCTTTAAAAAATTGTGGTTACTAAAATTAAAAAAAAAAATATATGTTCATTCATTTTTGCTGTATAATGTCAATTGACATAAAGACAGTATTGTCATTTTCTTCAAATTCATAATCTTTCTGCTTAATAAAAAAAAGCACAAATTTAATTATCTTTCCATTATTATTATAATCCACACATTATTTTGCTCCCAAGATTTTGTACAATCTCCGTACTAATTAGAAATTTGGAAACGAGAGCGAGAAAGGGAGAGAGAGAGAGAGAGAGAGAGAGAGAGAGAAAGAAAGAGAGAGACAAAGAGGAGAGAAAAGAGACAGATTAAAAACTTAATTTTATTTTTTGTTGTTCATCATCTTTTCAGGGGGTTACAATTCTGGGCTCTCTCTCAGAGCAAAACTGTTTCTAAACTCTGCATAATCTAATGCCAGAGGGACTGAAGTAGATTTATCCCACTTAAGTAATCTCAATATGGGCCTACTCCTCACCTGTTAGAGCATAAGAAAATCCCCCACCTCCACCCACATCTCTCAATTTTATGTCCTCTGCAGTAGCCCCAGTCTGAGTTCCAGATACAATTGAACAGTGCGTGGGAACTGATTGGTCGTCCGTATGGTTCAAGCCTAGCTGACCACAGTTGTTGGCACCCTGAGTAAGAAACACAAAATCATGACAGGTTAGGGAAGAAGTAGTTAGCGGAACATGGATAATTTGTTTAATAAAAATCTATGGCTAATTTTAGAACAAACCGATTGGCCATGTTCATGAGCTACTAGCATGTAAATAACTGCCACTCACAAGTTACAAATCATTCTGTGACTGATCGGCAAATTTACTGAGCCATTGCAATAAGTTAAATCTACGCTGTTGTAAACCCACAGTGCAATTTTAACAGACTGATTCACTATCGAAGCGTTCTCATGTCTTAATTTTCTATCAGAATATCTGATAAAAATTTTAAAAATTCTCCATGATCCAGCCTTCTTTCGTTTGCCGATGTGAATGAAACAAGCAACCAGTAAAGAGATATAACGTGTAGATCTAGGCCTAGGTCTATCCGTCGAGATTTGTAAATTTTATTTCAGTATGTAGTGTCGTTGATGACTCTTTGGCAAAGCATCAGTTTTAAGATTCCATTGTCACAAGAAGCATGACCCCAAAGTTTAGTATTTCAACCCACACATTAATGGAGTCTAGATAATAAGCCTGTTCTTTATCCCATGAGTACCAGTATCGCGCAAACTGTACGCCTTCGTCCATTTTGTCTTTCCCTCCCTGCACCCCCCTCCTCCCTCGCGGGACTTCTAAATCTAGCCTACCGATAGATCTACTACATTGTAGGCTACTTACTTTGGTATTGCGACAAACGCCTATCTTTCAGATAGGTCTGTCTTTTATCTAATGACTAAATCTATTTCGCTCATCCATATCGCATTTTATGAAAATAAAGATATTAAATAGATAAAGATCTCATAAATTGTGTTTTAGCAAAATCCGTGGTCTTTCAACTAAATTATACATTACACACATATTTCTAAAAAGCTTATGTGTTTAATAGAGATCTATAGATATATCTGATTATCGATTTCATTTTATATTATAACGCGTTAGATCTATTATATGATCTATATCCATGGATCCGCTCACTTGAAGTGGCAGTGTGGGTGGTGCCAATAGTTCACTTGGAACTATGATTCCCATAGCCTAGGCCTAAAGAAGGCGGGGTCAAATATAGGCTTTAATGCGAACCATGAACGAGCTTCTGTCTTTCAAAACCTTTCATTTTTTGTTCATCAAAAGTTTCAGTGCCACTTATCGATTAAAATCCAAATGCGATTCTGTCCTGTTTAATTTTCATGCATCATAGTACCGGTACGCACTCTAATTTTAATGACAATGAGCTTCTTCACTGAACTAGAACTAGGTCTAGAAATAGATATATATGATCTTTGCCTGGCCTGGAGTAAATAGGGTCGCCTTCTTCAGGCGACTGCGCTGCCTACATTTCATTTGTGATGCATTTGATGTAAAGTCATCAGAAAAAAAATTGATCATCGGCGCCTGTCTGGCGTTGATTGCGATTTGCCGTTTCCCATAGATCTAGATCTAGACCTAACTGCTGCACTCAAGTCGTGGAATCATGCAAGTCCGTCTTCTAAACCTGCGCGAGGGCTTTGGCTGACGCCTCACGTCCTCCTCGCACGAGGGCATGAAGTACATTGTGCTGTATGAGCAATCGCCACGGCAGAATGCCCAGGATTTTAGGGTGGACCTACTTTTTCTTGATAATCTCCATGATGCTGATGTATTATTCAATTTTGACGTTAAAATGTGGAAAGGCATTATTCTATGGGGCAGGCGCAATGCAAAAAGGACAAGAATGATAAAAACATGAACAACAAACAAACAAACCCTCTAGAAACTAAGACAATAGCAAACAAACATGTATTGGCTGAAGCCACCGCGCTCACCCAGGACAGCAGACTTTGATCGATCGTCGTCGTTTGTAACCCTCGATTACAACGCGCCTCATCAGCCATGCTTTCATACGTCACGTGTGGTTTATTGACAACTCCACGGCTTATTCTGCTGGGCCGCAGCGTCGGCTGTTACATCTACCGAATGCAGCGGTGAAAAAGATAAAAATATGCTTAACTAAACAAATCTAAGAAATATATTGATTTTGTTGATTGGAAAGCGTTTAATGTTCAACTTAATAAGTGCTTGGTAAAATAAAATTTGCATTAGTAGGATATTCTTAAAGGAAAAGATTTTTTTTCTAGTCAAATACATGTAGAAAAACAAGTAAGCTGAACAGAGCCAATCGTGGCCTTGCTTAGCGTGTCCCTCTTTGAACAAGCATTCCGTGATTCGCCGCCGCCTACTGAAAGCGAGCACAGCCAATCACTTCTGAAGTGTTCAAGTCAGCCTCGTGTAAGTTTACAAATGTTCGCTGTTCTTGTGTATATTATATTGTACATACCAATAGATATTATACAGCTGCATGGAAGACACAAATACATACCGATTGCAGAACATAACGCACCTAAATGTGTTGTATCTGAATGTCAGCGGTATGTACTGGTCAGGCCACCATATTTTTAGCGTTGCTTCTTTGTTCGCTGGTTGGTGGAGACTTGCGGAGTAATTTATGCAGATTGCAAATGGCAATGGCCGTGCGATGCTCGGACCCCGGATCGTACCGCAAAGCACCTCCCTGCCTGTTCAAGGCTTTTTGATTGTTCTAGGCAACCAGTAAGATTGTGATAGTTACTAATTTAGCCCCACGTGTGTACACGTTTGCAGTCAGTCCTTTACTAAGCATGACACACATCTCGAACAAAGTAATGCACGCGTTTATCCACAGAATGTAGGCTAGGTCTAGATCTAGATCTAGGCTAGAGTAATAGAGCCATGAGAGAGACACGAAAACACTCACGCAAATTTCGCAGACGCCGGCATTGTTCTGGTTTTCACTTTTAGATCTAGTCTATAATTTCTTGACAAAGCTATGCCACGACCTTGGCTCACAGATTAGACTGTGTGAACAGACAGCCGTAATTTCTCTTATTTTGGACGCATAGTCGATCTGTGTCCATTATTATTATTTATTTATTGCAAACAAAGCCAATCTCTTCGACTCCTCCTTAGGCCTGCGCGTTTTTTTTTCCCTTCATTCACACTTTGTCTTGAGAGTCCGAACGTTCCAATGTTACTATTCAAGCAACACATTTTAATGTCTTTTACTAACGTACACAATGCCCCTGTTGCAGCGAGTTATGGTAGAGGTACTTGATACTGGGTTTAGAATCTAGATCTAGATTCTAGATCTAATATTTTTTTTTAGGGGATAGCCCAGACTCAGGCCTAGATCTAGATTCGAGATCTACATGCACATGCAGATCTAGAATCTAGACTAGATCTAAATCTAAATCTAAATCTAGTTTAGATTAGACTAGGATTCTAGATCTCTGGATTCTAGATCTAGATCTAGGCCTAGTTGTCTTAGATCTGTTTTTTTTTTTTTTTTCTCTCTTTCCTTTTGTTTCCTTTCAGTTCAGTACAAATAATAGGCAGCTCTCACAATGTTTATGAAGCAGATCTACTGATTTTTATAGCTATACATTGAAACTTAAACCAGTTAGGGGCTATTGCAACACCATGAGAACCAGACACTATTCGTAAATTCATAGTCATGAATAAGAAAAATAAGATTTTTACATGAAGAACAGATGCCGCACTTTTGGGACTTAAAAAAAAAAAACAACCTTATGGATCATTTCAAAAGAAATTGAGCTCCCTGTTTCATTGAAACTAAATTACTCTGAATTTTTGTCACTTACTTCATTTCCACCTGATTGCTCAACAGTGGGATTAATTAATTAATTTTTATTGTTTTTCTGGAACTTAATAGAATCTAGTAGGGACCAGTTAGAAAAATAGGAGTAGGAGAAATTGAAAAGCAATATGAAATATTTAAAAAAATTGAGCACTCAAAGCCTGTGGAAGTTATGAGTCAATGATAGAAGCTTTCTTCCAGGAAAAAAAGAAAAAAGAAAGGTAATAAGCTGGGAATTTTAGCAAAATAGCTTAACCAGCAGTGTTGGTGCTCTGCTTAAAAAAAAGAAAAAAAAAAGAAACATAGTTTTGGTAAATGCTATATTGGTCTAGATCTAGTGAAAGTTTTTTCTCTATAGGAAGGTGAAACATTGTAATTTTATTAAAAACATTAATACACTCTAGTTATTCTACAAAATTTGGGGGGAATGAAAAACATTTTGTATTGTCACAATTTTGCAGTAACCAGAAAGACTAGTGTTAAACAGGAAGTGCAATACTTGGATGCAGTTTAATTTTTAATTCACAAAATACTATTATGTGTATTACTTTAGTAGTATGTCTGTGGTTTAGTTACATAATTACCTAGCATGGAAGAGATGGAACTGTTTGAATAGAGCTCTGTATTGCAAAATCATAATAAAATTGAGTTCAGAATGTCATACTTTCTGCAGATGTAAAACTTTTTTTTATTAAATCCCCATTGTTAAAAAATCCTTGTCCTTTTGATATGATGTGATAAATCTATTCTTTTACACTTTGATATGTTTGATTTCGATCAATTGATCTGTAATTACTTAGTAGTCATTGATCTGAACTAGGTTTATAGTCAGTTTGAAATGTCACATTTGCTAGATCTTCATTGTTTTCAGTATGAAACTGAAGAAAGCCTTGAAATATCAATATTACTTCTCAGGAAATAATGACAAGCACAAAACTTGTTTGGCTGATCGAATGCCTGCAATTATGTATGATTGAAAAGACAAAGGCCAACCTATCCTATGATGATACCTTAGTTTTGTGGCAATAAAAAGCAACAAAATTGCAAGCCTTGTACATACATATGCAGATACATTATATCATACCTTCACATGGTATGCCATATCTGATTTGGACGAGTGATGGGTGAGATATGAAATGATTTGATGTATGATCGATACACATTTGTACCTCAGGCTTACCTTTGAGCTTTCTTATTGTGTCATGGTACCAAACAGTACAGCACGTTGTGGGTACTTCATGCGCTCTGACCCAGGGTATGAAAGGAATGTGCTATTGGGGGAAACAAAAGCCTTTCAAAATATGAGTCGATCTCATATTGTCCCATAGTTTATTTTGTGTTTTTCAAGAATGACAAATTACGTAGAAGGACCATTTGGAAAGATTATTTCATAACAGCGCAAGTTTAGTTTTAAGTGTTTTCATAATAATCATATTACTGTTAGAGTGTAGTAGATTGCTTAGACTAAATTTATATTACTACACCGTTATAACTACTACTGTTGATTAGTACAATAAAATGGAGATTATGAAACCACAGGCATACAGGTTCTGTCTATTTTGCTGGTAGTAATTCTCACGCACATGTATTCAGAAAACGTAAAAATCGTTTTTGACAACTTTGGAAAGGGATACAGGGATTGTAAATTTAAAAACAATTCAACAGTCCTTTCTTAAGGAAGAAACTTAATACATTTTAGATCTATGTATGAGGGATCTGTGACAAACAATATGATATCGTTGGTTAATATATAAAGGACTTTATTATTATTGTTGTTGCAGTGGTCTCTGTCTAGAAGCCCGTCACCTAAAAGACAGGCAGCCTAAGAGCCTACCTCTGTTGTGAAATGGAATTTTTTCACTAAAATTTACCTGCCTAAGAACCAGTCCCCAAATTAAAAATCTGCCAAAGAGCCCAGATTCTAGCCAGAACACATGAACATCATGGTGTAGTTTCAATTGCCCACTTGAGTGCTAATGTACAGTAAAGTGGGCAAAAGGCAGAGAAACAGAGGTCAGGAGGGGGAATAACAATGTGTTATTGTGTAATCAGGCCCCATGTGGACTGCTTCATAACAATTTCTTTGTTTGGCACCACATTGGGCAGTGCCTGTGATAAGCTTTGTGTATAAGCTGAAATAAGGTTGGCCATTCTGATATGTCTTTTTTTTTTTCTTCTTCTTCTTCGATTGATCTGGCCAAGTCAAACACTTAATTTACTTGTGCGCTTATTCCAGAGGTAATAAATCATGTCATGTTAGTAATTCAACAATGATACCGTCACAAGGAAACTCGCGTGCTTACTGTTTGAAGGAAGCTGGATGTTATAAATCAAATAAATTAGGAAAGGTGAGGACACGTACTGCGGAGAAAGTAGGCCGTGAACAAATGGTAGCAATCAAATAATTGGCAGACAAGACAGTGGTTAGATGGATGGAGTATCATTTAAATCTACATAAAAGCCTTCTGCCTTAGAGCCAGCTTTTTTTTTTGTTTCCCAATGACCAGGCTCATACACAGAGACCACTACACTTACAAAAACATGCATATTGCTTGTAATGCCACATGAGTTGAAATTTTCTTTGGATTTTAATGTCTACATGGGCATAACACCAAATGTATATTACCAATTAAAAGGGAAAGAAGTAATTGAATATGCTACATCAATTCAGTTATTAACTTTTTACTTTTTTATTTTTGATTCATGGTTTGAAATGGGTTAGCGTGAGTGAAAGTAAACTTTTTTGCTGCTTTATCTTTCAGTTGTCTGTGTTAATTTGTCCACTTTTGCAATTACGAAAAATTTGTATACATGTATTTATATATATGTTTTTTTTTATAACTTCGATGGTTATGCAGGCAGGCCTCCCCATGGATCTTCAGACCTCGGTGATGAACTTTGACCCTTCAAATCAGACTATGGGTCAGTATGTACAAGCACAGAATGCTCTACAGAATTTCCAGCTTCCCCTTCAGCAACTTCAAGGGCAGGGACAGATACAGCTGCAAGGCCAGGTGAGTGGCACGCTTTAGAAATTGCTGTGGGACAATGCATCAGGGTGATTTAACTTGTCCGGTGTTTAGGCAGTCGCAGCACTAACTAGTAGCCATGATATTTCATTAGTCTTGTTTCTGATATTGTCAACACCTTCAGTAGTGAATTCGCTGAAAGTCAGCTCCAAGTGACCCACCCTGGCGTGATCCAGTGGTAAATTATGAGGACAAAAAAAGAACAAAGTCTAATAGGGAGGTCAAGAGATGCCTAATTATGACACATTGTTGATTTATAGCCTGTGGGCCTATCACTGTATTGAGAAAATGCTTGGCTCTCTTCACCTGTCTCACGTTGGCGGGGATACATAAACACACATGCATGCAGCAGTTTCCACACTCGGCTCTCCTGGCCTTTATCGCATGTGTTGGCGAGCCTGCGGACACACACCTAACCACTGACTGCCTTGATACACACACTTCAAGTTGCCCGGCGCTGGTGTGAATACTCCAACACTTTCTAATAGTTGGCTCTCTTCGCCCAATTTGTTCACACACACAGATGGTGCAGATAGGTACTGCGCCAGATTTTAGTCACATCTTCAGATCCTGTTCATTCCCTCTCATATACTCTGCACTTGCCATGGCTAGATCTACATCTAATCAATCTTTTACTTAACTCTGGTCAGAATGTCTGGGAAGAAGTACGTTATCAATCTGAATTCGAAGTTGAAACTTCTTGAAAATGTCGACTCAAAGCAAAATACTACTACTATTAGCTTAGAGCCAGAAAGAAAAGTTCTGCTCTAGTTTATTTTTTAAATTAAGGATAAGAACATAACCCAATCAATGTTATATAACACATATTTTGATCCCTCACGCATAATGGTGACTGTGTTCCTTGAAAACTAAAAACAGATAATGTCAAACCTTGCTTAAAGTTAACACTTTTTCTCAGTCCTGAGAGATTAACTTAAAATGGATTCCACTATTTTTCTAAGTCGGAAGTTCTTATTCAAAATTTAACTCAGCCAATGTTTACTGGGAATTTGGTGCGATATAAAGATGTTTGATAAATAAAATAGTTCAGTAAATTATTCTTATGACAGATATATGTTGTTTATTATGTGAAAAAAATAACTTTCTAGAAAACTCATATTAGTTTTCTTTATTTTATCAAACAGCAACTCCCACTTTTGCAGTTGGGTCAAGGTGGTCAGTTCTTGCTAAACCAGCAGCAGTTGCTTCAACAGCTAGGTCAGAATCAAAACCAGGCCATTCAACTCCAAGGTCAAGGTCAGAATATCCAGCTGCCAGGTCAGCAGGGTCAGACTATCCAGTTACCACAGCACTTACAGCAGCATCTTCAGCTCCAAAATCAACAGGGTCAACCAATTCAACTTCAGGGTCAAAATGGCCAACCCATTCAAATCCAGGGTCAGAATGGTCAGACAATACAACTTCAGGGGCAAAATGGTCAACAGATTCAACTCCAGGCGCAAAGTGCCCAGCCCCTCCAGTTACAAGGACAGAATGGCCAAGCAATTCAGCTCCAGGGACAAAATGGGCAGTCTGTCCAATTGCAGGGTCAAAGTGGACAGCCTATACAAATTCAGGGTCCACACGGCCAACACATTCAACTGCAAGGACAGAATGGGCAACAGATTCAGTTGCAAGGCCAAAATGGACAGCCTATTCACATACAGACTCAAAATGGACAAACAATACAGCTGAATGGTCAAAATGGTCAAATCATTCAGCTGCCCAATGGTCAGCAAATCCAAATTCAGGGTCAGCAAGCTCTTCAATTACCAAACCAGCAGCTGCAGAATCAAATCCAGCCTTTCCAGCTACAGAATCAGTTGAATCAGGTGTTTCAGCTCCAGGGTCAGCAATTGCAGGCAGTGCAGTTACCCAATCAACAAGTGCAAATGATGTCCTTACAGGGCCAACCCTGCCAAATTGTACATGTTCAGGGTCCCAATGGACAGATCATGCAGCAAGTGGTGAGTGTTACGTTTCTCCTAGATCTTGTTTCAATTAGAGTCTAAACACTTTAGTTCACTTGGTGATTAAGTGTTAGTGTATCGACGTTGGATGTTGTCACTAACTGTGCTAACCAGTTTTAAACGTTTACATATATATGATTGGGGAAAAAAAGGGGGTCTGACAGCACTGAACGACAGACCAAGTGGGGTGAGACCGAATGAATACAATAAAATCTTCAGCGGAGCCAATAATTTCTTCACCTGTTCCGAAACTGTGTGTGATTTCTCAACATAATTATTGAAAGTCATCACTCCACTATTTTCAACACTTCTCAAAATTCAGTAGCTTGTCTGAATACGAGCAGTTGGTTTCCCATATCTATAGGTATCTGATTACAGTATTTTGTTAAATATGCACCGATTAACAGTTTGATTTCATTGTAAGTGAAAACCTGCCCACAAGTTTATCAAGATGGCATATAAAGATGTAGTGAGTATGAATGATAAACTTTAAGGTAGAGTGTAAATTCCTTTGTGGGTAAATGCAATCACTCGTGATGATGGTCATTGATACTGATTATCTCATAGACCCCTTTTCTAAAGTCTAAAGTTTGTTAAATCCAGCTTTCATTATTCATAGGAAATGCAAGTGCTTGCCATCTGTATCTTATTTTCCTTCCTCATCATCAATATTTTATGTCAACAGCACAAATTCAACAGATGAAATTGTTCATAATGTAACATCTATAATGTAACACATGATGCTTTAGTCAAGGGAGATTAATCAGTCAAATTAAAATTTTATTTTTACTTTTTTTTTTTTTTTTGTGACTAAAATCTGGTTTATATCGAGCTGCATTGAAGATAAATTACCATGGCAGTCTAAGAAAGACACTGCAGGAAATATAACTATTCACATTTTTGGATTTAAGACAATAGTCTTCTCAAACAAGAGAACAATTACATGTATTAATCTTAAGTTCCAAAAATTTAAGACTCCCAAGTTAAATCTTAAAAAAAAAAACCCAAAAAACAGGTATTATTAGTAATAGTAGAGAGTATTTATATAGCGCCTATCCCAGTAATTACAGGCTCTAAGCGCTTTACAATCTATTAGTGAGTATGTATTAAATTTGTTTCCACATCAAATGAAACACAGAGCTCTAAATTAACATATTTTATTTAGTTAATTTAGTTGCAACTCAAGCAACAACAGGTTGTAGAAAAGCACAGACTACAGATGTAAAAAATATTTTTTTGATTGGAATATCATTAGGAGATAGTGCCGTTGACTAGTTAACCATTTCTAAATTCCATTTATATATATATATATTTTTTTTTTAAATTTGGTAAGCTTGCTTCCAATTGGCTTATGTCAACTGACATTCTTTACAGGTGCCATTAATGTTAGGAGCAGACCAGCTCGGGGGGATTTTGAATCCTTTACAGCAGGTAAACATGAGTTCCATGTTGACTTCCTCATTGCCATCACAAACTTAATTTATCGTGCTGTAGGTGACATGAGGCAGATGTCAAATTGTTCATATTATGTAGAATTCTGGGTATCAGTGAAAGTGAATAGATTTGTTTTGACCAAGTGGATGGCGGGAAATATCCATCAGGTGTCTAATTTCAGTGGGGAGTTAGAGTACAAACACTCCAAACTGTTCACTGCTTTTGACATAAGAGTTAAGAGAAAAAAAAAAAATGCAGAGGCTTGATGACAATTTGTTGTTGAATCTGGGGTGGAGTATAGTTAGTAAATATCAGTGGGTTTTCTGTTTTTAGCAGGAGGTACAAACGCTCTGGTGGGGATTTCCAGGTTTTTGCCTAGTTGGATATGAACTATTATTGAGTGTATCTAGCCAGGTGGGGAAAAAGGACGTTGATTTAGCCATGACTTTCCTATGAGAAGATATTATGTGTTTCAAGTTCAGTCCAGTGACTCCATTTGTCAATGACAATTTTTTCAGTGGAACTCCTTTTGACATCCAGCCCATTTCACTTGGTCTTGTAACACATATTCAATTTTAAAAAAAAAAAAAGCTTTTTTTTTTTTTTTTTTCACTGTGTTTTCTTCCAGTAATTCTTTTCATACTGACACTGGATTTGCTAACTTGTGTTATAATAATGTCATAACATCTCTTCACCATGCTGTTCTTTTTATAATCATACATCCAAATTGTTATTTCTAGACACCAATGTCATTGTCTTGTCAGCCGTGAATTTTTATTTTTCAACTGAAAGAGTATAAGATTATAATAGAATAGGGCTCCGAGAAGTGATTGGAGAAAGGAGGCAAGGATCCAAATTTATTAAGGGGGGGGGGGGGGGGGGGCGGGGCGTCCTGAAGGTGATATTTTTATATTTTTTATTACTAGAGTTAGGTTATTTTAA
>JBCAUA010000022.1:229384-252380 GCA_038406235.1 Peronia verruculata | reverse complement strand
ACCACAGCTTTCCATAATTATCATTTTTTGAGGCTTTTAGAAAGCCCTAATTTGCAAACCATATCCACTGAAAATATTTGCAGTGTATGAGTATACTTGATATCTGACTCATTTTGAAAAATGGAGAAATGATCACATATTTTTTTTTTTTTTTCTGATACTTTGAAAAATTTCATTACTTTCAGAAAATTGTCAGCATTGGGATATAGGGATTTATGATGTTGGATGAAATGTTAAGGTTCTGGAAAAATGACTGATAATTTTTCTAATATGTCTAATGACTCTTTTTGCACACCTATTTTTTAGGGAAACAATTAAATGTTTATTTTCATCATGGAGA
Source organism: Peronia verruculata (assembly GCA_038406235.1). NCBI lineage: Eukaryota > Metazoa > Mollusca > Gastropoda > Systellommatophora > Onchidiidae > Peronia > Peronia verruculata. The sequence continues at coordinate 252,040 of JBCAUA010000022.1, read as the reverse complement.
ATTCATTTATGTAGAAAGAATTCATTTCACCAACCAGTCATTTACTAGTAATTTATACTGAAGTTTCATTATCTCTGCAGCTATCAGCAATGACCAAAGGGCAGTCCAGGAAGAGAAAGAGAGACAGGTGAGAGAAATGTCATTTAGTAAATGATCACACTGGCTATTACAATTAGGTAGGCAAAATAAATTCAGTGGCCAATTGCAACCAGACTGTCTTTTTTGACAAATGAAATTGCATCATTTGATCTGATTTTAGGACATTGGATTAGATCTTGTAGACTCTAGATGTAGATTCTAGACCCCCAGAAAGAAGAAGTTTCATTGTATGCCAAGTAGCTTTAGAAGGGTTACAATTAGGGTTAGATTTAAGGTTAGGGTAGAATAGGGCTGAGGTATGGGGTTCATCCAAGTGCCCTGCAAAATGGACTTGCAATTTAGGACCACCTGGCAGCAGTAGGCTATTGGGACTATTTTGACCACCTGGTACCAGTAGTTTCATTCACATTTTATACCCTGAAACACTATATTAAATAATGGTCAAAATTGTAAAACACTGAAACAGATTTGCTTGATATTGTAGAAGAATTTAGATATCACACAGAGAATTCTCTGACTTTTCTTTCTTTTTTTTTTTAAATTTTATAATAGGCCAACAAAATTATTAGTTCAATTTTGAGTATGAGTATGTTCCTAGATAATCTGTATCTGTTAGAAAAAAGAAAAAATGTGGAATGCTATTTAAAGCATCTAGAAAACTTCCAAAATAAGCACTGTGGAAAATGTTTTGAGAAATTTACAGATTTATGTGCAAATTTGGGGTAATTTTTATCTTAATTTATTTGTCTGTTTGCTTTACTTATTCTGGGATTTGAATTCTTGAAAGTGAACATGTGGCATGATGGTCTGAAATGGAACTGATGTCTAATGAGCCATTTTTTCAGCCAACTAGGTTACTTCCCTTTGCCAAGTACAAGAGGTACAAGACAAGCATTGCAAAGAAGGACAAAATGGCTTTTTCTCTTTCTATTTGAAACACCTGATGCAAAAAATTATGAAAAAAGTATCAGCATAAGAAAAAAAACAACATTTTCATGATAATATAGTGAATTTTTAAGAATTTTTCGGGACATATTTCACGTAATGAGCGAAAAAGTGTTTTTTTTTTTCCTTCTTTCCTTCGCCATACCTGTTGTACTGGGCAAAGGGATGTAATTTGACTGATGGTCAAAATGGCTCATTGTACATGTTTTTATTCATTGGTGTCACTGGAGAGTTTGATGAGTGGATTTCGCTTTGTTTAAATCAAGGTAATTTATCTGTGATTCTTCCATATTGAGATTGTTCTAATTTTAGTGTTAACTCCTGTAACCGTAGGGTCAGTAAAATGTGATTTTAGCAGTGAAACCCCCATTAACATCAGAATCATTTTTGCTGGGTCATAAAACGGGTATTTCATATTGCTCTAAAAATGGAGAAATTCAGAAGTTCTCATGATCAAACTTTCATTCCTTTCTGTCTCATTAGTGATGACGAGGATGAAGAGGACCAAAGAGGCAAACAGTCTGAGTCAGTGCCAGGTGCTGAGGCAGGAGATATAGAGGTTTGTTTGTGAAATGTTTTCGGCCTTAACTGTTCATGTTGTTCAGCATATCCATTACATTGTAAGTCATGATAAGGTTAGGTGTCAGTGTCAAATCTCACCTTTTGGGCCTCGTTTATCCTTTTTATTTGTCAGTCTGTGTGATTGACGACAGCAGAGCTTAAATAATAGGTAGGATTTTATTTTTCTCTCTCTTTTTTTTTTTTTTTAAACAGCAAATTATTAATATGCTGGAGGGAAATAGTTGATTTTTATATGTTTTGCAATACAAAATATGAATCTTGTATTTGTTTTTTGTTATTGTCCTTATATCGGCAACGGATGCATCCCAAAGGACATGCTGTTTGGGGAACTGCATGAGGGTTCCCGGCCCATAGGAAAACCACAGCTCCGGTTCAAGGACATCTACAAGTGGAACATGAAGGCAGCCAACATTGACCCCAAAACCTGGGAATGCTCTGCTGACAACTGCCAGTTCTGAAGAGTCACTGTCATTGAAGGAGTGATGCGGGCAGAAATGGCCAGCATGCAGACAAGAGGACAAGGAGAAAGGCAAGGGCAGCCTCTGTGGCAGTGTCAACCCCTTTTATTTGCGACAACTGTTCGCGAGATTGCCACTCAGGAGTGGGGCTCCTCAGCCACTCTAGAAGATGCCACTCCCAATCCTAGTGCTACACCATTGTCTCTCGAGACAGATGGATGCCGACAACAATTGTCCTCCTGTTTCAAATTTCAGGAAATGTTCCCCAAGATGCCCCATGTATGCTTTGAGTGCAACTTCTACATTGTGGAGCTGTTTCTGATTACTTTGTTTCCTGTGTTTTGATTATTTTGTTTGATAAACATCGAAGTTACTATAATAACGGAATTTCGTTCTTTTTCAGAGTCTTCTTTCCATGCAAACTACAAAAGAGAGAGAGGAGAAGAAATTGAATGAAGAAATTCAAGCTTTGTTGGTTACTCAAACAGCTAAGGTAAATATAGCAGTTACTTGGATAAATAAATTTCAGCTGCTATTGTGCTACAGGTTTTAACATTTTTTCCAAATTGTTTGATTCACAAAGTGACTATTAATTCTTATGACAAAGCTGTTTTGTTATTAGAATAGGATGAAAAATTGAAAGTTAATGAAAATATTGCTCATATTTTTTGTGAAAGTGAATTAAATTTTCAATATCACTGTCTTTGACATGAACCGCTGGAAAATGGGATGGTTTCAGACTTTCTCTCTCATCTGATATATTACTGTGAGAGCAGAAGTAAAATGTGCATTATGAAGAGATGGTTACATTTCTATTAGTATCTGCATTTGACAATTTTTGATTCACTGTGAGATCTTCACATCATTGCCTGATCCTGTCCTGGGCAGAAAATTTGTTTCCAATTTAATGTAGGTTTCTATAAGGTCTATAAGGGAATATTCAACGTGTGAAGGGCTGTCCCAGATTTATCCCATAGCCGCATCTGTGCATACTGCAGAATTTGTAGTTGTGCACTTGCTATAGAAAAAAAAGGTTACAAAATATTATTTTGAAAAAGAAGTAGATATATGCCTGTACATGACGTTAATTACAAAGAACAAATGGAATGGGTAGGTGTGTGGGTGGTGACAAAATGGGTTCCCATGACATCCATCTAAGACCATTAATATCCAGTGGACTTTTCGTATTGTATAGCAAATTTATAACGACTGATTACCCACGTCATTTTGAAACTGATATTTCTTTTCCTCTACAGGAACAGTATTTAGTGGAAAAATTCAAGTCAAGAGGAGGTAACATTTGTTGAAAGAAATAACTTCTTTTTTTTTTCCCCACTAATTTCTATATTATTGTATTCTGTGTGCGTCTACAAAATGTCTGCCAGTTTGTGTCAAGTTAAATTACTGTTCGGATTGAAATCCTGTAGCTGCCTGTGCTTTCTCATTAACAGAGTTGTCCCACTTGATTTTCAAATGCCTCTTTTAAATAAGCTCTCTTGAAGTATTGTAAATCATCTTTTTTTTAACCATCTGTAACAATGTGATAAAATTATGGGGTTGAATTTGTGATTGATTTGCAATTTTATAACTTTGGGTGTATCCCATCACTGTGTTTTGTACAACAGGGCAACAGTTACAAGAGTTTTGTCAATATGGGACCAGAGAAGAGTGCCAAAGGACAGGACCAGAAGGGGCCAATTGCAAACGCCTTCACTTCAAGAAGATCATTCACAAACATACTGATGGTAGGATTTCTGTTCCTTAGTTTGTTTCTCTCGGAGTTTTGTGGGGCATAAGTGCATTTTGTTGGACAGTTTTGCATCAAAACGTTTCTTCGAGATATTTTTGTGATCCCTGGGATGTGCAGGGAGATTGTATGACAGAATTCTGCCATATTTTGTGGACACATTTTGAAAATTTACATCACTGTACATCAGAGGTGTGTTATCCCAGTCCTTTGAGGGCAGTTGTTGAGACCTCAGTATTCCGAACATGATACATTTTCCCAAGAAGAATGCCTCAGAAATGGTAGAATTTGTACCTCAAATACAGCAATGGTAGTTGTCATAGACTTGCACAATGCATGTCATGAAAATGAAAAATGAATTTGGATTTTGTTTAAAGGATCTACAAGTATACGGCTCCAAATAATTCCTGTTAATAGAAAAGTATTTTAACATTTGAAAGAGAATGGAATATGGATAACAGATGGTTTGTCCCTTAGAAAATATATCATGACCAATATACATTAAGCAGAAACATGCAAATAAAAATGTCTTGCGCCCAGGGCAAATGAGTTAGAAGTCATGTTGGACGATCACGAGTTACAGCTGACTTTAACTAGTTTCTGACTGGATACCAATTTTTTTTTTTTTTTTTTTAGGTTAGCTAAGGTGGAATTTTTGTTTTGTGGAACACAAAGAAAAAACTTGGCATCTCAGTCGGAAAATAGTTAAAAAATGGCTGTAACTCAGTCGCAATGTGACTTTCGACTCATTTGCCCAGGGCATTGACTTTCGACTCATTTGCCCAGGGCATGAGACAAATAGAATATTGATATCATTAGGTATGCAGATTTTGGGTGTCAATATCAACCATATACAAGCATTTCCATCTTTTCTCCTTATGTTATGTTACTGTTGAGGATTGTCAGTCAGTTTCTGACCTTGTCCATAATTTACTTCTGTAGTAAAAACCAATAATCAGTTCTTTTTTTTTTTTTTTCAATTATTATTTCAAAACTTGAAGAGATATGTAATGGAAGGGAGAAACTAAATGATAACTGTTTTGATAAGAACTTGTAAGCGAATAGGCTTTCAAGCTCAGTTGTCACTGTAGGGAGTTTGCACTGAACTTATTTAATTGTGTAACTAGTTCTTTGATGATGAGCCATTTTTTTCCAGCTAACTAAATTACTTTCCTTTGTCAAGTACAAGAGGTATGAGATGTATTGAAAAAAAACAGAAAAAATCATTCTAACCACTGTTGTTTCAAAGATGTGAGAAAAAAAACAAAAAAACTCACATAGTGACATTTTCAGGAGATTGTGTTCCCAAGATTTCAAGTAACAGGGAAAAAGTAAACTTTTCCTTCTTTACGATGCCTGTCCTTTACATTTTTTAATTGGCAGAAGGAAGTAATTTGGCTGTCGGCCAAAATAGCTTTTTAAAATAAGATGATGTATGAACAGACACAGATTATTATTGCTCATATTAATGTTGTTTTTACTTGTACAGAATCGCTGGGAGATTGCTCCTTTTTGAATACGTGCTTTCACATGGACACCTGCAAAGTGAGTCTTTACTTCTCAGGCACTGCAGTGTTGTTTGTGTGTGTTCAATGAATTTGATGAATCACAACTCTGATGTGGTCTTTCCACCTACTTTTTATGCATAAATAGATCTTGTGTTAGTATTCACATAGGGAAGAAACAGGACAATAACATATACTCATGGTTTATAGCTGCATGTGTGGTTTTTCTTATTCTGGTTGATATTCTCTTAAAGATTCTTCTAGTTTTTGAGCTTTCGGATAAACTAATTTTTGAAAATATTTTTTTTTTTCAAATTTTAAATTCAGACATAAAAGGAGGAACAGATCTCAACAACAACAACAACATAAATGTTCTTTGTTATTGGCATTTTTTTTTTTTTTTTTTTTTGTCTCTCTCAAACCTACATCCTTCTAGCAGTGATGAGATTGTTAAGCTCTGATTTATTCACTCTTGACGACAGTCTTTTTTTTTTTTGGCTCCTAGAGATAAGATAAGTCAATTTGTTGAATGTACGAACATCACGACAGATGTCAAATTATCATTTTTCTGAAGTTGTGTTTGTTTGTTTGGCTTACTTTTATATCCTGCGTGTTTTACCTTTGGAAAATTGAAAGAATTTTCTTAGAAACTGCTGATTGAGGTGGTACGTAATCAGTAGACTTTATCAGTGTGTAAAAAAAAAAAAAAAAACAGAAAAGAAAAGAAGAATAAAAATTCTTTAGCGATGTCGATAACTCTGATGCGGACAGTAGTTTTGTTAGCTGTGTAAAGATTTTGTTTCAAGGCAAGAGATGTGACTGACTGCCCTGGCTATATCCCCCCTGTAGCATGTTTTTATTTTGTGGGTAAGTGAAACATTTATTTAAGAAAAAGAAAACTCTAAAATAAATGTGAACAAAAAACAGCTTTAAAAAAAAAAAAATCGCAGATAGCCACTTAAAAAACATTCTAAACAACAGGCAAACTTTTGCCTTCTAATTTTGGTTGGCAATTCTTTTTGTGTAAATTAAATGAAAGTTTTTATTTTTTAAATTTTTTTTTAAATTAAAAAAAAGCTAACTCTGAATGAAGCAAAAGATTTAAATAAATGTTTCACTTCTTGCAAGTGTTTTTTTGTGACATAAAAGAGACTTTTTGTATATGGGCAGTGAGGCTTAAAACAGATTTTTGTATATTAGACTCTTAAGTGAAATAGCCATTCATGTCTAAGAGTGTGCGTGGATTTGGTAAATTGTTGTGGGCTTATCTGATGTGGTGAGTGCAGATTTTTCACACCGATATTACTGAGAATTCTTTCCTTTAACTCACTCAGGACCCCACAGCAATGGCAGCCAGTATGGCAGGAACCGCACAACAACAGATTCCAACAGGTAGGTGGATCAGTCAGTCTGTGATGTAAGAGAAACTGGTATTTGAGGTGTGATGTCAGATTATTGATATTCACTTATACATTGTAAAGATCACTTGGTATTGGTTAATAGTAAGCATCGAAAAGTTCACTTCGTATCCATAGTTGGATCAAAATACATTTTTTACTTCAGTTTTAAGTTTATGAGACCAACAGTCATGTACCAGATCTTATATGTGAGATCATTGTGTCTTGATCTGTTTCATTGAAGTCCAACAGTTTAAAGCCTGTCCAAAAGCAATTTGCTGATGATTTTTAGTGAAAACCTTAATTGACCAAAGAATGTGAAAATGTCTGTTGTTGGAAAAGAAAATGATATGTCCTCAGCCAAGTCTATCATTTGACATGAGATATATTGTGCTTCCACTGTGTTTAGTGAGCAACTTAAAAGTATTGTGCATATGATATAAAGATATTTTAGTCACTACTATAAAATTCTGGTTTACATTTCTCTGTTTTTCTCCCCAGGCCCATTGCAGCAAGCACCGGGCCCAGGCTGGTTCTACGACTACGACAACACAAACAACCTCTATCCTGGTCAACGACAAGGAGGACAGTTAGGTAGAGGTTTTCCTCCTGCCACCCTCACCAATGCCAGTATCTCAAACCCCTCCATTCTCTCCACGAGCTCCTACCCACCCACGGCCATGCCCGATGTTGCCAACATGGCAGGGCGGAATTTTCCACCCATTCCTCCTCCTCATCCACGTGTCGACCACAGCAGGTCCTACCCCAACAATCCCAGTAACACGAACAGTGGCGCCAACAATGCACCGTTAACAAACGACCCCAGTCGCCAAAACAATATGTCATCAGGGAGAGATATGGCGGCACGATCTTATCCACCCTCCAGTAATCCCTCCACAACGGTGGACACTATGCTCTCCGCCGGAGCAATGACAGGCACACATCCTCAAGAGGGTGCTAGAGACGTGAGGAACATACCTCCTCGGCCATACCCTCCAAATTCAGGGACAGACGGTGGCAATGTTCCTCCTCCTTTGTTATCGGAGATGCCATCAACATCAGGCTATCCTTACTCCACAGTACCGTACTCTCTCACTGCCCCTCCGCCCGGTCCTTCCGCATCAGTTGTGCCACCAGCACCATTCACTCAGGGGGATAACAATATGACTGCATTCGATCAGAGTGCCCCAGTTATCTCCTATGCATGGTCACTAACTGGAGATCTGTTCCCCACAACCATTTCCCCAGGTGATACACCCAAAACCACTACCAAGACTCCTAGAACCAAAAGTGCAGGGTCAGGTAAAAAGAGAATACGAAGGCCAGAGATGTGGAAGAAAAATTTAACAAAGACGAAAAAGTTAAAAGGAGAAGAGCATGTGAGTCGGACAGGCAATGTGATCCCTGCCAAAAAAGTTGAAATTGTGGACTGCTCGCAGTGCAGTTTTAAGTGTAACGAAAGTTTCAGTGATGATCTAAGGAAACAGTTATTTGAAGTGTTCTATAGTCTAGGTTCCAATGAGAGTCAGAAGCAGTTTGTGTGTCAAAATGTGACGGAGTCCGCCACGAAAGTCACTGGAGCTAACAAAAAGGACGAAGCTCATGAAAACAAACGCAAAGTCTGCCGCAAGTATTTTCTGCCTGACACAGACAATACACGGAAGCAAGTCTGTTCGAAATTCTTCTGTGGCACTCTTGCCATAGGGAAAACATTTATAACCCATGCCCTGAAAAACAAACAGTTTGGTTGCTATGTGGGAAAAGAAAAGCGAGGTAAGCCTCACAACAAAATCCCAGACGCATTGTTGGACCCAGCCAGACAGCACATCACAAACATGCTGTCTTCTGGCTCTGGTTCATCAGGGACCAAGAAAGTTTCAAAAAAAAAGTGTTTAGAACGAGGTTTGAACATTACAAAGATGCATGAAATGTATAAGCAAGAGTGTGCGGAAAAAGGTATTACTGCTATAAGCCTCAGCATGTATCGGCGAATCTTCCATACTGAGTTTTAAAACCAGAAGGTATTCATAATGTGGTCAGTCCAGGACAAACCTGGGATAGTGCTTTGGTCAGTTTTTCGGGCCTTCACAGACTTCCGTGTGTCCAGTCTGCCCATTTATAATGGACTGACCCTCCAGTGTTTTCATTATTTTCACCTGCCATTAGAAATGGTCATGAGTTGCTGCTATGGCTGTGCAAAAATGTCTTACAATGAGTTTTTATTGTATGAATGAGGTTCATGTGAACTGTGAGTTAATGACTGTGCAATGTTTGACTGTGAGTCAAACCAAATAAATGAGCTGAATGTCAGGATTATACAGTATCCGAGTAATAATTAGATGCTGACATTCAAGGCGATTAGAGGGTCTCATCTCCCACATTTATTTACATTATGTTCTAGAGAACAAAAAAAAAAAAAGAACAAAAAGTACAAGTATCTCAGCCTGCAGGGATGTCAAAGTTCCTACTTTAGGAGTATTTCCTACTTTTTGGCTGTCAGTAATTTCTCTCTTGGCCCCAAATCCAGTATTATTTACCATGTACGTACTTCCATTTTATGTGCTGCTAAAGAGTATGCCAGGAACTTTTCCTACTCATTCCTGGAGACAGATTGACATCCCTTTCAGCCTCTTTAATTTAGATAAGATGTGGTTTGTACATATCTTTCAAAGATAGAATGAGCTTAAAACAGAATGGATGGTCCACAGCAGTATTGCTCTAGACAGTGACAATGTTCAAGACATGTTAAAGTCTGCCATGTCAGGAAAATAAGATGGGAACCATAAAATAGCTGCACATCATTTTACTGAAGTGAAAATGTACCAAGTTACTCTGCCAGAGGGGAATGGGTTATCCTAACTGTTGGTAGTGTTAGTTACATTACAGCTGTGGATGATGACAATGATGAGTCATCATCCACACACTGGATGTTTGCCCATGACTAAACATACAAGAAAAATGAATTATATCTGATTTTTTGACAATGTTTTGGTTTGGGTGATGTTTCAGCCTTTATCCTTTACCTAAAGTAATAAACCTCGAATATTCCACTTGGTACATAGTTTGTTTCTTGTGAAGGCATTATTGTGTTCTTTGGGAAATGATTATGCGGTGGTATTTTCAGCGGCAGATATCTTGCGACAGTTAATTGGTTTTGATAGGAGAACAAGTGGATTTACAAACTTGTAAGTTTATAAATAAAGCTAAAGATTGTCTCAAATTTTGCATTAAATTGAAAATGATTTGGTTCATATATATATATACATATGAAGACTCCAGTGGAAAAACCAAACAAGTCGTATTTTCTACAAAAGGAGAAAAAGAGAAATTAAAGTTTAGAAGTCTATAGTTTCTCACTGTATACCCTTTTAAAAACTCTTATTAGCAGAACTTACCTGGTTTTTCTGCATTATTGTTCTGGTTAACAAATCTTAGTAGTGTGCTTTAAAACGTTGATGCAGTAATTCATTTTTCATAAAAATATGGCTTTTCCACTGGAATCTTCGTATGATTTTAGGTCAGTTACAATTGCGGGGATGTGACTTCCATTGAGGTTGTTTGTAATAAAGCTTGATTTGTCCCAGTATTGTTGCCCTGTCCTTATTGTCTTGGCCTGGCAGACTAACTGTAGAAAGCACAGTGGTATTGGGATTGGATCAAATCACTGGGGCAGCATTGATTTGAAGATTCAACCATTGAAGACATGGTGTTGGTTATATCTTCAACTGTTTTTTGAACCTGAACAATCAGCACAGAGAAATTTTGCCTTGAAATGGCATCAGAGGGGTGGAATTTCATGATCTACAAAGTAGTATTTTTTTTTTTTGTTTTGTGTAAGCGATGTGCCCTCCAGAACATTGTTATAACGCACAAACCTTTCACATTGAGCCATTTTCATCTCAGTGAGCCAAATATTTCCCTTGGCTAGATGTGGTTGAAACAGACATTGCCCAAAACATGCTTGCGGAAAATTCTTAGAAATTCATGACGGGATGAAAATGTTTTTTTCTTGTTATGTTAATATATCTTCATAATATTTAGTTTCGCATTTATTTTTCAAATAATAGGCGCTAAAGTGTTGTGTTTTTTTTCCTTTCTTACAATCCTTGTGTACATAGCAAGGGAAGTAATTTGGTTGACAGGGAAAACAGCTTATTTATCAACAGTGATATTTTTTAGAAAGGTGAGCTTGTTGAGGATAATTTTTTTTTTTTTTTTACAGTGATGCCTCTGAGTACATGGTCATGTTATTACAGTATTTTATTTTTCTACTATGTACTTCTTTATCCATGCTGTGTATATCGACATCTTTTATTTTTTTCCCCCCGTTGTTTATATAATGTGCAAATTGTACAGGAAAACCCCGCAAGTTTTTCAATCAATTCCATAATTGTTGTTCGTATGCATTTAATTCTTGTATAAATATATATATATATATGACACCAAAATCCACTTTTAGTATAGATGTAGTATGTTTGACATAAGCCATCATGTTGCAAAACACCAGCAAATCTTTGATGTCGCTACACAGTAGCTAGATTGCCTTCAATGGGAGATCATTTTGACCAGCCCTATTACTTCCCTTTGCCAAAATCAATGAGTGTTGAACTAGTTAGCAATTTACGAAGGAAAACAAATCACTTTAGTACTCTTTGCTGGATGAAAAATTGGAAAAATTTATGGTTAGGTGGAAAAAGTTTTTTACTATTACATGTATACATGTATATATATATATATATTTTTTTTTTAAGTTACAGTGCTGCACGCATTCGTCGAACTTGTTGGTGCAACAGAAATAGTTCGAGGGATCCGTATTTCGAGGAACACGTGAACGTACTAGAGGATAGCGGAAACAACCCTTATGTATAATCTATTGTCGAAAATCTTGCAAAACCTGTTCCCGTAATAGTATATTTTCCTTCTTCTGTTTTTTGGTTTTTTTTTAAACAGTGTCACTTCATCTAATGTTTTATTGCATACACGTATAGCCAACGAAAATTCAAAATTAGATCTAGCACAAATGTATTTAGCCTAACAGGAACAGTAACAAAGCTTAACAGTAATGCACGCAGGCCTATTACTACTAGTATTAGTAATAGTAATAACTCCACAACAAGTGAAGGACATCACGAAACATACAATACATTAGGATCTGTACACACACACAGACACACACACGTACAAAGAATGAAACATTTTATTTGCCCCCCTCAGGTGGTTGAAAAAATTCTTTCAGCGACGTTTGTCTGGCTAATTGAACCGACACACTGTCTGTATATATAAAGACAATGAACAGATGAGGTAAAATTTTCTCACAGTGCTTGAGAAAATAGTTCGACGGATCTGTTTAGAGGTTCGACAATGGCGGGAAAAAAATGTTAAGAAAAGAGAGGAAATTATTCGGGACAGTGCAGGTTGTTCGTGAGATCCGAGAATTCGACGACCGCGTGTTCGAGGAACACGTGCAGCACTGTAAATATCTTCTAGTTCAAAAGTGAAGGTGTGAATGTGTAGAATACATTTTTTTTTTTTTTTTAGCAGTTTTCATTTTAAAACTTTATGTAATAATATGTCACAGAATATGGAAGTAGTAGCTTAATACAGATGTTGGCATTAGTTTTTCTACTCCTTCCAAGATTTCTGATTAATTTCATGATCAGATGTCAGGTTCCAAAAAGAATATGTTTCTCTATGATTTCAACTTCTGTATTGTACTAGTCAGTGATGAATGATGAAATGATGAGATGAAGGAACACTCAGTTTAGGTGGCAAAGAATAGAAAAATAACTGGATTATTTTGTCAGCTTATGATGAAAAATAGACAGATCAGTTATGGCTACTTATTATCATTTTTTTTTTTTTCAAATTTTCAGGATGAAGTTTTGAAATTGCTATGAGCCAAATGGAGTGGTGACATGTAAAAGAGATATTTAGTAAGATGGTAGTTGAGTACATGTGTTATGTTTATTTCTCTCTCAAAGACAAAAGTATGAGAAAGTTGCATGACAGCTATTTGTGAGCTTCATTCATTGCTTGTTTTTCAAAAGCACATACCAAAACTCTTATATTGAGAACATTATTTCCTTAGACTATTAATTTGTGACTTTGTGTTTCAGTGAGAGGGCAGCAAGTAAAAGGTTTAAAGGGATAACTGTGACTGTTGAATATCTCCATTCATCTCTGTACATAGAATATGCATATAGTATTCATTGTCTGTAACTACTTACATTACTATTGTATTCAACACAAGATAATCATGATTTTGTTAGGAAATAAAAGTAAAATATATGAGATAAATTTATTGAGTAAAAGTAATTTAGAATCAATTGGCTTTGTCCTTTGGACCAGCTCAGAGAACTGACTAACCTCTCTGAATTTCATCTCCATACATTTCATGGAATTTATGTCTAGTAAATCTCCTGTGTTGATGCAGAAATTCATTGTTTAGTTTGAAGTCTTATTGTGTATCTCTTGTTCTTCCTTGTGTTGTGTGTGAATCTGAAACTGTGTGAATGTGAAATTTATGAGATTGAGAGCTTGAAAAGTTTGTGCAAATGGGAACCACACAATAAGTTTGAATACTGATATACTACTGCATGTCCTTTTTTTCTTTGTTGAAGAATCATTTTCCAAAAATCAGATTAACTATGAAATACTGTTATTCTTATCCTATGCAATATTAAACAGCTCTGTTGTTGTGCTCAGAGGCAAAAGCCAATGTTATTTATGTAATTATACCTGCGCTTGCTTGGAAAAGAAATTTGTGATGCTGTGCAGTTTGAGGCTACATGTACTTTTCTGAAAATACGCTCATTTAAAAATAATATCTCCAGCCACGTTTCAGTTTTTTTTGTTTTTTTTAAATTGTGGCTGGAAATTTTCTTTACCGGTATCTTTGTTTGTTTATTGATTTATTTTATTTTGTCCATGAATTTATTTTTGTGTGAAGCCACATTTCAATATGTCAACTTTTTAAATTTAAAAATTGCAAAGACTGGCATTTGAGGTACTTTTTTTTTTTCAGATGTGTACACACAGTCATGATCTGGTCAATCCTTCAATTATATGAGAGAACATTCAAAATGTTTTCTCTCTTCCAGTAATCTTTTTTTAGTGCATAACCTTTCATTTGGATACTGACTCTTGGAAAATCATTCTTGTGTTGGAGTACATGTATTAATTTTTCTTCGGTGTTGCTCACTTAATTGTCAGAATTATAGACGATGACACCACTTTTTCGCCTAATTGAACAAAAGGCTTTTGATTGTTATTTTGTTGTGATTTATTTCTGTATGTAATAAAGTCCTGCTTGAATGTCTGTTTTTGGAGATTTTTTTCGATTTAATGCTGGTGCACCATAATTTATTGAACTGGTAATTAGATGATTGAACTGCCATAGCAATTTCTCAACAAGTAATCAAGCTTCACCCTTCCTTTGACAGCTATGTATTCACTAAACAGTGAGTTTCTCTGTTGTGGTGCACATAAGTTAACAATATGATTGTTACGAAACACACGTGTGCTTGTCATCAAAACTGAATGTTTTCTTTTTCAAAATACATTATTACCAACACTTTTTTGTTGAGACAGGATGGATGTTTGCAGAAGAATTTCACCAAAGTGGCAAAATTTAGGCTTTCACTTCTATGAACTTGAACCATGAAAAGTACTATTTTCATGGTGTTTTTTTCCTAGACATTTACAAATTTAAAAGCAAAACAGTACAACCTGAAATCTCCAGGAATTTTAACATTCTTGATTAAAGCTGACACCTTCCCTTAATGACCATTGCAAATACACCAATGTGCAGTCAAAGCATGTATTTAAACCCCATACACATATGTTTGGTATACAGAAGAAACCAGCAGCTTTATTTTGTAATTTATTATAATTTTATAAGGGGAAGGGATTTTTAAGGGAAATAGCAGAAACAAAATGAGCAATATTCACTCCACACCAGCCTCAAAGGTCACTCTCCTGTTTCTCAGATAAACAGCACCTATTTGGCCAAGGCCATAGGAAATTCATATTGAGGATGGAGAAATTTTAGACCTTACTTTTACTTCTTTTTTATTTTTTTAGAAGTAAAATGGAAGAAAAGAAAAGACTGTGCATCTACATGTTTTTTTCTGCCCATGTCAAATTATTGAACATTAGCCTCCACTCATATTTATATTTGATTACCCAGAAACAAGCAAACCTTATAAGGACTTGTGTAGCAGTGAAAATATTGTAAAAAAGTTTTCAACAAGATGGAAAAGTAAAAAAGAAAACAAGAGCCAATACGAACATTAAGCACACAGGATTGATTTTGAAACTGTTTCAAAAAATAAAAACTGTAGCTCAGACATGATAACAGTTTGCCGTTAGTTGACCACACATGTATCTCATTCTTACAAACATACCAGGATGATCACATAATGTTGAAAATGCACACCACATTTTATTTTGGGGGAAATGTGAATAATTCTGATAAATGTGCTGTATTCCAAGTTCCACTAAACTGCATTATATTTGTATTGAAATCGAGGATAAACCTGGAGAAAAAATAGATATATTTTTATATATATATATTTTTTTTTTACACTAGTAAAGAATTTACAGCTCAATAAATAATTTGGGAGTAAACAATTTATGAAGGCACTCTGAGAAATTCAAATGATTATTCAGGGAACGCAAAAAAAAAAAAAAGGGTAATGAAAAAATGCTCCTCGTGACTAGATATCTTAAACAACTGTATGTAATATAAACAAAATAAACGAGCAAAGCTCATGTACACAAAAGTTAACTGAACTGGAAATTAGGAAGTTCTGGAACAAATTGAACACATTCACAAAGTAAAAAATGAACTTCAAGAACATGAATCAACCAGGCTATAATAATACAAGTTAACAAGTTCTCCTTTCAATTAAATAATTTACGTTAAAGGTTATTTTCTTAAACTGTAAATGTTTTCGATTGTCAAACATATTTTACAAATGTGAATCTGCTCATGCCCACTCACAAACACATATATTACATGGGATTATATGTTGCTTTTTCAACTTAAATATGAACAAGATGGACTAATTAAAACAAATTTTTTTTTTTCTTTGCAGCTCTGTTCAACGTACTGCAACACAACAGTGAAGAAATTTCTGGTGCCTGTTTGCTGATATCTAATACCTTAATTGATGACAGTTTTTTTTTTTTTAATGATGATTTTTTCATAGCTTACTGCACTCTAGAAAGTTCTTCACAAGCAAAACATGCACAGATTTTATAAAAATTAACAGAATATTGTACAAAAAATGATAGTATATTTACCACTGGTGAAGACAGAATTGCAAAAACCGAAATTATTTCTTGCGCTAGTACTTGCACTATAAGTATTATTACCATGTTCAGTGTGATATTGCGTGTCTGATAAATTCTGAATTTATGATCACACAAAACATCTTAAAAAATGCAATTCATAGGCCATTGCCCTTTACATGTTAGGTCTCGGCAAAATTGAAACAAATTTTTAATTAAGCTATGTTTCATAAAATGCTTCACAAGGCATGTAGTGGTAGCTCTACAGTGCTTCAAAAAACTAGCATGATGTTCAAAATATCAGTTTGCAAAACTGCAGTATCAATTATTATTAATCCATGATGGATGTCATAAAACACTGTTTCATACAGCCAATGCGAAAAACAGTCTATGCTTCAGCTAAACAGATTTCGGATGATATTGATGCTTTTCAGTTGTTTTTGTTGCCGTCTTTCACTCAAGCTTCTTCCGCATCAAGATAAAATACATCACAGTTATCACTGAAAATAAAAAGAAAATAATCACTAGTCTTAGATTTGCTGTTTAATGTTAAGATTTGATCAATACTGTCACTGACAAGTAAAGTAAAACAAAGAAGAAGTATCTCTGTGATTCAGCTGTTTGAGATCATAAGGCTATATTGGCATCAAGAATTTATATATTGATAAAGAAAATTAATTATTCCTAAATAAAGTTTACAATGTAAAACTAAAAGTTATTTTTAAAAAAACGGGGTGGGGGGAGATTCTGAGGTATTTTCAGAGGTTGGTACTGAAAGAAACTTCACTAATGAAAGGACATTACCACAAGGTCCATACCTGCACAGAATCAATCAACTGTTGGACATCCACCTCCCCTGATGCTGAATCCCCCATCTTAACTAGGAGCGAAAATGTCCAGCTGTTCTGACCACGGTCATCTTTAGCTGTGACAGAGTAAGACCCAGAGTCGGTGGACAAGGCAGCAGGGATAGTGAAAGAAGCATTGTTTTCATCCTGGCTAAAGGTGAAACGCCCAGAGTCTTCAATAGGTCGTCCATCTTTGCTCCAAGAAACTAAGGCAGAGAAAACAGCAAATAAGAGCACATGTAATAGTGAATGACATGCAAAAAGCACAATTATGCATTCTAAATAACTTTTGTAACAATAGAAAGACCTCTGGATTCTTCATATACTTATACATGTATTCAGACAAATTCCTGTTTTTTCTTGAGTGAGTTCCTGAAAATGAATTGTGGAATGGTATGT
Organism: Peronia verruculata; assembly: GCA_038406235.1. Lineage (NCBI taxonomy): Eukaryota > Metazoa > Mollusca > Gastropoda > Systellommatophora > Onchidiidae > Peronia > Peronia verruculata. The sequence goes on along the minus strand of JBCAUA010000022.1, from coordinate 234,766 downwards.
AATTCATTTCACATGCAGGTTATGGTCTTGGTAAGCCTGTCAACCTCCTGGGCAGTGGTTGTTATCTGCTTTACATGCAGAGGATAAGAATACAATACATTTATTTTTTTCATATGCAATATTATCAGGAAAACTTGTACACTTTTAAATTTCTGTGATATGTACTGGTACTAGATATTTAAGCACTGATGTAACATGTTGGTGATCTCATCAAAGGAAAAATGACATGCACGCTCTGCCCCCCCCCCCCCCCTCCTTTGTTCATTCTATATATGTCTTTCAACTTCCTGGTGGAGGTTATCTCGACGTTCTTTGTTTAAAACAAAAAAAATCAGCCTATCTTCGCTTGAGAAATATATATATAAAAAATAAATAAATAAATTAAAACAATTAAAAAAATTAAAAAGAAATGAATAAAAATGAAAAAATATAAACTAAGTAAATAAACAAGCCGGTCTCAAAAACTCCTGTCATCACTTAAAAAAAAAAAAAAGTAAACAATAATAAATCCTGTCTTCACTTTTGTAGAAAACAAAAAAAAACAAAAAAACCAGCAGACTACCCACTCAGCTACTCCTTATTCTATTTTTTGTTTTATTTATTTATTTATTTATTGAAGATGTGTGTTCATTTGTTTTTTATTTTTGTTCTATTCTACTTCAATATGGCCCCTATTGCTATTTCTGTTTGCCGTATTGTTTGGACGTTGTCATTGTTGGTCCACATTTTCATTCCTGCTGCTATTCCTATCCTATCATTTGTGGACCATGTTATAGTGTCCACCCATGAGGGTCTGAGGGTGTCGCTGCATTGTTCTGGTCACTCGTGGGTCCCTTACTATTTTTGTTTGGTATGTACAGGTCCTTATCATTCCTATCTCCTACTCTGCATTTCCTTACTCTATCTACACAGGGATGAGCCCTTCGGCCTTTATTTCCTATTTTCCTGGTTTGCTTATTTCACAACATTCAATTAATAATCAAAAAAGTTTTTTTTGACAATGTTTATTAAATTTACATTATTGACATATTGGGGAATCCCTAGGTCGAATTTGGGGTATAAGGGTTCTATCTACCATCTGGCGTTTCTCAGTTGGCAGAGGACAATGAAAGACTACTCGGTCTGTGTCCCCATCACTCCAGCTTCAAAGCAATGAATTTTACAGATCCGTGTCTCAGAACAGGAGGGAATAGGTTGGACCACTTGGTGGACTAGTATTCCCATGTCGACTGTAATGAGTCCCCCAATCCGTTCCTCACAGGTTTCCATGTCGACAGGGTCTAGAGTTTCCGTCCAGAAGAGTGCAGTGACTACTCCCTCCCAGTTTCATTTACGATCGTCCATCCAGAGACCCCTGGAAATTCATAGAGTTCTTTCTGTGTTCTTTTCTTTTTTTCTGCTCCCTACTTCCTCCCATCACCCACTACTCATTTGCCTTTGTTGTTGTTGGTATTTGACTGCTGGCATGGATTTCCTTCTAATCTACCTAATCTACCTCCTAATTCCCCTCCCTCCCCCCTCCCCAACCAACAAAAAAATATGAGAAATGCAGGTATGCTTACATGATTGCTTAAATCGTGCTTAAATCATCCTCTGTGCTTGAAAGTTCTTACCTGTGACAGTGGAAGGGCTATCTAAACTACAGTTGAAGGTAACAGGGCTACCTTCGTCAACACAGACACTCTTCGGGAAGGTGCTGAATACAGGAACAGTGGGCTCTTCATCTGGCACTGTTGAGTAGAGATGTAAACAACATGTTATAAATGAAGATGTTGATGACACTCTTCATTTGTAGGCAGAAGCAGAGGTAGAAAGATGGAGAGATCTGCTTATGAATCCTTGTAAATAGAAGAAAATATTCACTGGCACATAATTCAGTTACAATTAATCGAGGAGAGAGCTGGTTTAGTATTGGACCTCAACAATCATTTCTGGGTCAAGTAAGCAAGGACAATAGATCACTTTTAGTCAGTATGCATGTTTCTCATGGACCCAGATTACTGTACTTTTCTGTGATACACTTCTGGCTTGTGAAAACATTTTCTGTGTCTCACTATATCCCATCCAATACAAGAGAAAAAATATCATGGTTTCCTTGCATTCTTTTCCACGGTTTAAGAAATTGAGAAACAGAGGCTGAGAAAGGTCGTTCACAATTACAGACTATTTCTCAGCATCTTTTCAGTTTTTCTGAGGAACTACAAATAATGTTTGATATTATTGCTCAAAGTTTCATGGGGCTGATCTAGTCCAAGTGTGGCTCATTATACAGTAATAGACGGTTAAACGCATGCCAAATAAGCACACGGTTTGGTTAAATTGTCGCCTTGGCTGTATGACTGATTTTTTGCTATATAATAAGTATAATCTAAATGCATTCTACACTGCTTAAATGCATGCCTTGAGTCCATAAAGATTACCAATGAAATGGACTTTTGAAAAACACACTGACCCAATTTTGGACTAAGAGCCATTTTGCAAAGTGATAATACTACCTAGTCAGATAAGGACTGTGATGTGAGGGGTGGGAAGTGGATGAGAGAAGAGGGGATAGTGGGAGAGAGAGAGGATTGTAAATTTAGGCCTACTAAAGTACTATCGGTGTGTGCTCTGTGCATTCATGTGCTACGGTGTGTAGACTAGGCCTGCATTGTGGTGTAGACATAATGGCCCACATGTATTTTTTTTTCTCTCAATAAATTTTATGCGCTTTGTTATTAAAAACATACGTTTCACAAGAAAAAAAAAAAAAAGGTAAAAAAAAAACACAAAAAAAAACCAAGTAGCCTACATGTACTTCTATACTACTAAATTAATGTTGCATCTAAACTCCATGCAGATGGTTTGTACAGTCAAGGGAAGTGATCTAGTCTGTACTGGCAAAATCATAAGGGGGGGAGTCACTGAACTTTTTTTAAAGACACGCATCTCACAAACACATATTTATCAAGCCTCCCGACCACTGTACGTTTATCCGTATACTACTGTACTCTATGCTTAAATTGCTTTTCGAGCAACAAACAGTATCATATAACAAGATTTGTCTTATATTGCATGTAGGCCTAACTTGTTCTTTCTTAAAATGATTTAAGATCCTTCTAAAAATCCTGATGCTGCATTGTTTTCTTTAACTACTTTTCAAGTTAAGAAAGTTTGATGATAGAAAAAAAATATTCACCTGCGACATATATAGTACATGCTGAAGAGGCACGACCTGCAGCATTGGATGCTTGGCAGGAATAAACTGCTCCATCCTCAGGGAATACTTCAGCAATCACTAATCTGTATACATCACCAGCATTTTCATAACGGAAGTCATCAGATGAAGGGATTTCTTTGCCATCCTTCAGCCACTGAATCTGATCAGGTTTGCCTTCAGAAATGAAAATATAAATGGACAATGCTATTGAAGTACAAAAAATATACATAAGTACATTATTCTAAAGGAGAGCATTGACATTTTCTTTCATTTGGAGAAAAGAGATGATACTGGCATATCTGTGCAAAAGAACACTGGAACATAACTCTCATCTCTATTGTTTTATTTTATATTTATTTCATTTGATTTTATATCTCATTGCATTATGAGATTTACTATTGCAGTTTTTCACTCTCCTTCTTTTTGTGTGTGTGTGTGTGTGTGTGTGTGTGTGGGTGTGGGTGTGTGTGTGTGGGGGGGGGGGTGTTAACTGGCAATTCAAAACAAAAATTAGACAAATCCATATCCTGAAATACATGTACCAGTGTCCCTTTGAAACCTCTTGACAGAATCATGGGTCAGTGGCCATAGTGATAAAATGAGAGGAATTAAGTCCTCTGACGGTTAATCACTTCACTGGTAACAACAGTTCCAAAAAGTGGTCGCTCATGTGCAGGAGGACGCATATGGTATATTTAAGGTCAGATGCCCGTCAACTACCCTCTTTGACTCAATGTTGTGACCACTGACATTTGTTACACATCTATATACAGAGACTTTTAACAGATGCCACAAGCTGCTGATTAGCAGATGACCCAGCAATGAAAGCCCAAATCAGACACAGTAATCTTCTTCATTTATTCTTGAGTAATAGTCAACATTTCCGATTGCCCTTGAGATAGTGCAAGGTGGGTGATGATTGGCTTGTCTACAATGGCCAAGACTGAATATCGATGAGGGGTAGCAGTGATTGAGACTGATCACAACTTTGATGAATAGCACAGGATTGCAAAATTGGTATAGTAGTAATAGTAATGAAGTGGTTAGTCTACTCACCGGAGATTCTGCACAGGAGAGTCACAGAGTCACCATCACTGACACTCTGGCCCTGCAGCAGCTCCACAAACCTTGGCGGTTCTACTTCCACTTTCTTCTCAGGGGGTGGGGCACTTTTCTTCACTGAAATTTTCAAATTACAGTAAATGTGCTCATCTTTTGCATTGGAAATAGTTTTTGCATCATGCTTCTGTTTGCTTTGTCTAATTCTGAGCTTGATTAGTTTGCTAACACAGAGAATGAATCCTGTTCAAAGCAATGTTTGTAACAATATGTAATAAGTCATTTCCCTGAAATTGAAATATTTGCTAGCAAAATGCTGCCCCAGAAAGTAACCTTTGGCCTTGCTCATGTAATCTGTTATTTGTTTTGGACTTCATTTAAAAAAACAAAAAAACAAGCAAAATAAACAAAAAAGTAAAGTCATATTTTTTATTGCTCAGGACAGCTTCTCATTAAAAATGGTGAAGCTTAATCAAAACCAGGCTGAAAGTACAACAACACACAAAGTACTTATTCAAGAAATATTCATCTGCAGTAACATTTCTCTCTTTCAATATTCATGATCTTACCTATCACTGTGATGTTAGCCTTGGAGGAAGCTACACCAGCTGTATTGGTTGCCTTACAGACATAGTCTCCCTCATCCTCAATGACAGATTCAGCAATTTCTAATTTGGCGGTGCCACGACGGTAGCTCAGCTTGATCACATCATCAGCATTCAGGAGCTGGACATTGCAGAAACATTGAGTGTTAAATATGTTCATTGTGCTTGAGCAAGCCAGAACAGGCTAGTGTAGAGTTAAAATATTTAGCATGTTTCATCTGCAATAAATCCTCTTCCAAGCTGCTGAGTCTGTTTCCAATAAAAATCATGGTACTGGTAATACCAAAGAGAACTATATCACCAAGAGGGGACAGCTCCTCATAAGCCTTTGTCCACGCGCGCCCGCATCGCCTCGCCGTCTCGCCAGAATCTCCGCGCGTATGCTGAGCCCCTATGTTTTGGTTGCCATGGTTGCTAGGTGATCCATTATGGCTTGATTTCATTGTTGGGCAGGACTAAGACATGTGCGCCAGTAATTTAAACAGATTTAATAATTCATTTCATCACAAAAAAAAAAAA
>JBCAUA010000022.1:207746-229284 GCA_038406235.1 Peronia verruculata | reverse complement strand
GGAAATTTTAGGTCGATGTGACGAAAATTGACTGAGTTATGATCAAACGGAACTTAATTATCAGCCTGCCCTCGTACTTTAATTTATGACAAACCAACTGCCCTGCTACAAATAACTGAGGAATAGTTTAATTTTTTTGTGCTCATTTTCATTTTAGCCTATTTTTTCATCTCCAGAAAACTTCCGGTTTACAGTATTTCTTGTTCAAGAAATGTGCATCAAAGTACACCTTTGTAGACAGATTTGTACTTCTATTTCACTAACATTTGTATTCCAGGGCAACAGTGAAAAAAAAAAAGAAAAAAGAAAAGATGGCTAAATCAAAACAAATACAAGCAAATAAATAAATGAAAGAAACTGGAGAAGCAGTAAATGAGTTTCGAGTAAAGATTAACTAAATCAAACAAATTGTCTTTATCAAAGCATGGATATGTGCTATATTATGTTGCAAAGCCACATCAAGTTTCTTTAGCTATATAATATTATTTTAAACATCCTCGCATCAATACTGTGGGTTTTCTCCTACTCTCTATAAGACACATTTAAAATACATGTATGAGACAAACTTGGTGTGTCATAATCATATCTGTGTAAATATTTTTTAGATTGTACATCTTTTGCTTTAAGTATTACCTGTCCATTCTGGAACCATTCAATGTTTGGTTCTGGTGTTCCTGATACAGAGCAGGACAAAGTGATGGGCTCTCCTTCATTCACAGTCACTGGTGACAGATTCTCTGAAAATTTAGGCGCCTCTTCCTCAGGCTCTTCTCGTCCTGTAAAAAGAAGTAAGAATAAGATATGCTGATAAAGACTTCTACTCTAGAGCATTGCTTTGTTTAGAGCATTTGAACTACAGTATTAAAAGATAGGTAAATTACATGATACAGTGAGATAACCAAATATTTTCTTTAGATTGCCCATATTTTCATGAAACTTCTTTATCAAATTCAACTCATTAAATATGTAACAAAGGTACATCTTTTTGTTTCTTTCTGTGATGATAACAAATCAGTAGAAAACTTATGATTAACACAAAGAGGCAAAAACTGGCTAAGAACTGAACAGTGTACAGTAACAGATAATGAGTTGGTGATGTAAGAAAACACTTACCACCAGTTGTTCTACTACTACTACTACTGCTAGTGAAGGCTGTAAAACACAAGAACATTTATCATGCATCATTCAATACACAGTAAAGGCATTCACCAATAATTAAAGCAGACAGAGACAGATTTTTTAAGATAAATTTTACCAATGCTCTCTAATTATCAATTTAAAAACCAAGAACATGATATTCAACAATATAAGACATACAGTTTTACAATCTTATATTACTGTTTCAAGATTTCTTATAACTTGGGGGCATTGCTAATACTAATACAGGGCTATTTTCATGCCTATTGTTAGCCTACTGATAAATATAAACACAAAAATATAGTCATTCAATCCAATAGTGACACATGTGGTTCTCTTACAAGAAGAGAATAAGGAACGGAGACTTGTACATGACCTACAAAACAAAAGAATGTATCAGTGTTGGAATGGATATAGTTCTGAATTTCTTTTCTATGGCTTATACTGGTTCAATATGAGATGCGATACGATGAAATCAGGCTCTTGTCAAATTTTGAGCATATAGAGTTATTGGTATCTCTGAGAAGATTATTCATTTCCCTCTCTGTGTGTGAAAACATTTTTGTTCTACCTGATGTAGAAGTTGGGCTATTACAATTAAAGACGATAGGGGTGATATGTTGCTGCTGCTGAATTTACTGAGAAAATGGTTGATCAGTTTTGTAAATCCTTATTAATCTTTGTTAGCCCATGCCACTAAATTACACATTTTTTTCACTCAATGTATTTCAGCGAATTTAACCCTGAAATGCAATTTTACATTGAAATAGAAGAGTTCTGTGAAGCAAAAAAAAAAAAAATGCTTTAAAAATTGGTTCACTGTTGAAAAACACGTAATTTCTCTAATCGCTTCAGTTTGACAAGCGGCTGATTTCATCATGTTGCGTCTCATATGGGCTAGGTAGATCAGTGTAAATCTGCAAAACAATTGTGCTATGAAACAAAACTACTTATTTTGTCTTCAATACATGCCCTTTTCCCTTCTCCGAATTAAAAAAAAAAACAAGTTAATATCACCATTGAGATCTAAAGGTATAAATTCTGAGCTCTTACAGTCCTTATGACACACCTTGGAAACCTCATCACAGGATTTTAATTAGATTTCAAATAGATATGAATGCAATACTACATTTTATTTAGCTTGAAACATGCCCTTTGCAACCAGAAGTGCAGGAATACTGTGCTACAAACAAAGTTGAATTAGACAAAATGAAAATTTAGCACTAACTCATGGCTGTTTAACGGCATTCCTTTAGTTTTTTTTGCTGACCCTGCCAAGTCGACCAAGGTCGAAGATCAGTCATGTCCAGGTGTCAATGCATGTCATAGCAAACTTGTGTGGTAAAAGTTTATGGGGTGGACAGAATTGCTAGAGTTTCTGTCTCAAAAGTAGGCTAAAAAAACCAATGACACGTCTCTGACTTTTTACTAGTATGTTTCATTTGTGTATAGGAATCGTATGTACCAGCACTACATAGTCAAAATTAACATAAACTGGCATTGTATCTTAAATGGATAATATTCAGTAGCGGATTCAACAAAATTCTTTCAAAAGGGAATGGTCCCCAGTTTACCCTTGCCACAGTGAGGGTTTCACATATCAAAGTGCTGAATTCCACACATTTACGCAGGCCCACTTAATGTGGGCAGGACTAGGCAGGGTTGATTGTCTGTGTGCCCAAAGATGAAGTAATGTATAATCTCAATAGTAAAGGATAATATTTGACAGAGTCAGCTTCTAAGCATGGGACTACACAGTGGAATGATGAGAATACTGATTTATTCAAAACTTTTTTGAGAAATTTTGATCTGCTCCCAAAAGGGATTCTTATGAAAATATTTTGATTTTTGAGATAATACTATGTAGTTTTTAATCATTTCATGTGAAACAATCCAAAGAACACATGAAAAAAACTTATATGATTGACCCCATGGAAAACACAAGAATCTCAAGGCAGTCAAGACATATAGTAGATGCAGTGATTACTGCAAGCTAATGGGGAAAAACAAGGTGATGTCACACAGCGGAAATCAATCATAGTGTGGAAAATTGATATGGGTGCACCTCGGAGGAAAATCTCTATAGATTGTCACTTTGACCACTGGTTCCAGATTCGAGTGGCAGAAACTAAAGGAACGCTCTGAGACAATAGCCACTAACTAAGGTCCAAGGATACAACATGCATAGAATAGAATTAAGATATCCACTAATTATAATGTAAAAAATTCTGATATTATTATGTATGCCTGAGAAAATAGAAAGAGAGTCTATGAGATGTACCTGACATGTAAATGCTACTAGAAAATTATATGATCATGCATATTACACAAGATTATACAGAAATAGAAAGACAACTAATGAGCACTACAAGAAATTACATGAAGTTCAGATTTTGTTTCAGGAAGAGAGAGATTGAACTAAAAGTTTGCCTCTAAATTCTAATGAAATCAAGTCATAATTATTTTAAACACTTATGCAACCAAAAAACTGCTATTAGAGTTGCTCTGTTCCTGGCATATCACTGCTAGGAGAAACAAATGTGAGAGCATATATTGGACTTACTTGACTTCCTCGAGCTTCTAGTTGTCACCTCCTCCTCATAATCTCCTCTCCTACTTTTTCTCACTGTGCTGCTTGATTCCTCATAACTGGAAAAGTCCTCCATCTTGGTGCCAGATTTGGTGCGCCTGACAGTTCTTGATGTCTGTGAAGTGCCAGTGGTCTTTTTGTTTGCACCTCCGACACGATCTGTAAGAGAAGTGAAAAACAAATTCTACAGGTATTTGCCAAAGGGCACTATCATTCTGATAGAAGTTGTATAAAACCAGAAATATATTACTCATATATAAAACTCAAATAATGCAAATGCACAATTTAAAACCATGGTGAAAAATAAGGAGTCCCCCTTCTCTCCTCTTTCCTCCTCTCCCCTCCCCCCTCCAAAAAAAATAAAAAAATAACAAAATAACAAAATGTTGTCCAATATAAAAGCTTAAAAATAGCAAATTATAGGGGAATTTTTTTTCACTGAAAAAAAAAGGGGGGGGGGGGGGATATGTTCCATTGCTAGAATCTAATATTTCTCATGGATTAAATAACAGTTGAAGCGTGGAGATATTTCTTACCTTCAACAACTACTTTACATGTTGTCTCATGTTCTCCCAAGGGATTTTTGGCAATGCAGGTATACTTTCCAGAATCCTCTACATTTGCTCTGGAAATCTCTAGGGTACAGATGCCATGAGAATATTGAATGGTGAAGTGATCACCATCACTAATTTCTCTGCCATCTTTGTACCATTGTACCTGTACAAAGCAGTTAATTTTGTTTTATTACAATTTATGTAAAAGATTTTCACTGCTATTTCTCATGGAGTTATTGTCACTGCCACAATACAATATCAAATCAGCTGTAGCCTTACTCATTTTGACCAGAATATATAAACCCGTAGATAAATTAAAGAAAAGAAAAAAAAAAAAAAATGAGAGAAATTATTTTGACAGTCAAGGCTTCTGTGATTTTTAGCTCACATTTAAATATGTCTCTTACCCTCAGTAATTTTTATAATTTGTTAGCCATTTAGGGAAATTACATGCTAAGTGCTGCTGCAAAGTAATGATAAGCATTTACTAATTTATAGCAAAGTCCACCCACTAATCAGTGCTTACAAAAGTCAAACTACAACCAAAAAAGCCATGAAACAAATTATGCTGAAAATTGCCCAACTTTTCCTATGTCAGGCTTGATCAATATCTTCTAATAAATCTAATTTGTGAAAACAAAAATGATTATAAACAGCTAGAAGCACCGTCTCTAGGTGCTAGCTCAGGGCATGTTATATTACTAGGGGAAAACATTTGGATCATTCATTCGAAACCAACACAATGATTGCCCAAATAAACGGAAGGCACATTTTATCTGACAACGGGTCTTGTGTCTATAAGTTTCTGAAATCTTCTCAAACAGTAGCCTACCTTGGGAGGAGGATGAGCCTGTACACAGCAAATGAGCTTGAATTCAGTATGGGCTTGGATAACACGAGGTCTGAGGTCGAAGTTGAAATTGGGTGTTTCTTCTTCTTTGGGTTTTTCAAATTCTTTTTCTTCCAAAATTCTCTTCCTGTATGAACAACAGCAACAACAAAAATGCAATAACTCAAATAACAGTTACCTAAAAAATGAAATGATGTGTAATTCAGTTCATATAATTTATCATTTTTTTTCTTTGGATTTTTGCTGATGTATAAAAGAACAAAAGGTTACTCGAGCCTTCTTTTGTACTAGACCTGACAGTACCTTCATTGTGTAACTTTCTTTCTCTGATAAAAATTCCACATTCATTCAATTTGCTCACCAGTTCAAGAGATTCTTCTCTTGCTGGGAATTTTTCCAAGGATTTTTAGTGGTAAAGTGCTACAGAGTACAAGTCCATTTTGCAAAATCTAGAGGTCAGGTAATTTTGCCAATGTGGCTGTTCTCTATAAGAACAAAGAGAACTTATTCATTATCAAAGAGATTATGTGAATATGAACTTACTTCCTCATTGGAGTTGTTTCTCTGCTAAGTGGTACAACCTTGTCTGGTCCAGCTGTTGGGAAAATGCAGTATTTTGATTAAAATGCAACAGAACACCAGAGGTCAAAGTTAGAGCTGTATAAAGTAATAAACACATAATTAATGAAATCTAAATTTGCTAGCAAATACATAACTACATATCCAGAAGAAAAATTAATCTGATATTTTTCAGGAACTTGAAAGAAAGCATATTCAGAAAAAAAAAAAAATGCATCTAAAATGGCTTACCCTCAACTGTAAGCTTAGCTCTTTCGTCTTTGCGACCAAATGAATTTTCAGCCCTGACAGTGTACTCTCCCTTGTCATCCATCTTGATTCTGGAAATCTTGAGCTCATACTCTGAGCCTGAGTATTTCTGCATGTGTTTGTAGCTCTGTCCAAGCAATCCATCGTCCTTGAACCTATAGACATGCAACGTTTATCACAATTCTGTTTCATATCAATGCAAGTTATCAACCATGGAACAATGCAGATCAGTTTTCACTGAATAAGAATTAGGAGAATAATAAGACCACACAGATTATAATTAAAGCACACTAATGCCATAGAGAAAAGTAAGTACGTATTCCATGCCTTGCAACTTACAAGTGAACATGTAAGTTGATCTCCCACTGGCATATATTTCTAAGACTTTGATTTAAATAAATATGCACTGCCTGTTGGCGGTCAAGACAGGCACAAAGTCAATATCATATAGGGGTTTTGATTTTTTACAAATCAAATTGCACTCTTTGATTTCTATTTGAACATTTGATTGCAACCTTGTAAATTCTATATCCAGATTCTAGATTCCAGAGAGGAGAAGTTCCACACCAGATCCAAAGACTTTAGGAAAGTTATGAATAAGGTTAGATACAGGACTAGGATTAGGGTACGGATAAGAGTTATGTGAATTCTATGGTTTATTCAAGTACTCTTGAAGATTTACTTACAATATAAGACCACCTGGTATTTATACTCTATTAGAACTATTTTGACCACCTGGTAGCAATAGCCTGATCCAGGTAAAAACTCACCAAGTAACAATGGGAGGGGAGGCAGCTATGATCTTGCAGTCAAATTTGGCAATCTGTCCCTCAGCAGCCACCTGGTTTCGTGGTTTGCGAACAAATCTAGGAACAGCCTCTTTGCGATCTGTTGATTTTAAATTTTAAAATATCTTAGTAATTTGACCAAAAAAATCTGAAAAATGACTCTTAGCTTTCTTATCAGTTTGAACAAACTCTTAATAAATCTCACATTCAAGATAATAATTCACAACTGAATGAATGTGATGAGTTTCAAGATTCAAGTAAACATTTTGTAGAAACAGAAATATTCATCATTAGATGTTTTCCCCAAAATGTTGTTTCATTCTCTATTACTTGTTACAAACACATAACAAACTTCTCCCAGATAAAATTGGATCAATAAGTTTACTGTTACAGATAATACACAGATTAGAATCCACATGTAACAATGAAAATAGTAAAGATCTCAAACACTGACCAAAGTAGCTGTCATAGATTTGGTATTCCTGAGGTCTGTGTTTGCGCAGAGAGCTGAAGTTGGCAATGCGGCCAATGGCAGGCTGTGGTGCAGGCCAGTCAGCCTATAATGAACAATGTGTTATTGCTGAATATGTATATAAGTAAAATTATGATTGAACAAAAATCAACATAAACAGAAGATTTAGACAAGGAATCTATGTGAAGTACAATTTTCCTATCTCCTATTTCTATGACAAGAAAAATTTCTTTCTTATTTACCTTGTCATGGTCATAATCACCATCAAAACCCATCACCTGCCCTTTATGAATACAAGAAGTGAAAATCTGGATAGCACAGAGCTACATGTTTTTTTTTAATAGACTGTGAAGACAAGACATTTAATGATTTAAAAAGTCTGATAATTCCATGCAGGCTATTTTAACATGAAATATCTATGAAAAACAATACGTACATATTTTTCCTTGATCTTCTGTCTGATCTTATTGTATCTGCTTGATGGGATTCTGCTTGTGAGATTGCTATGGTCACCCTGAAAGACAGAAAATAGATGTAACATTGCTTCATAAGAATAGCTTGCTCTGTGCAGTATGAAGGAATAACCGAAAAAAAAAAAAAAAGAAAGAAAAGAAAAAAAGAAGACCAAAGCAACAACAAGATCTGTTAAAAATTAAACATTTTTCCCTGCATATGAGACTGCTACCCTTACCCTGAGAATAGAAAGTAAATGCTACAGTTTTCCTCAAGATTTACTCAGAAAAAAGAACCCAAACAAAACAAAGATCATAGTCTAAAGAGCTTTAAGCAAGATTTTCAAAAGGCTAAGTGGAGTATAACAGTTATTAGCCAGTGATCCACAACAAATAAATGATTATTAGGTGGCCTTCAGATTAATCATGTAAACAGCTGAATGAAAGAATAAGGAAAATGAATATATTTCACTTAATATCTGCAAACAATGCATCACATAAGCATTTACCTTCAGCCATGGATGCTCCAGAGCATCATGCACTGTCATACGTTTCCTAGGAAAGAACAAAAAAAAAAAAAAAAAATGGTTTGCACAAAAAAAAAAAGAAACCCTCCAAGACATCCAAAGAGACAAGCTTAAACATCAACATGTGCAGTTTATTATTTAATATAGATCTCTGTAAATGATTATTTTGGCAAGTGCTTTTCTTTTTCATCTTTGCCAAATTGCTGTCAGGAAGCATCAGATAGTGTTTCTCATTATTTGCTTCATATTAAAATAAAAAGAGTTAGATCTCACACATTTCCAAATACTTCACATTTAAAAAAAAAAAAAGATCAAAATGGTGCAAAAAAGATTAACAAGTTATAGTGTTTACTTGAGCTGAACTATAGCATGTTAGAGATTGATACAATATAATGTCGCAAACCATAAATTGACTCAACATACTTTGGGTCTTTTTGCAATAGGTTCCTGATGAAATCTTTGCCCTCTTGGGAAACTGGAGAAAAGGCTTCATCATCAAACTCCCAGTCACAGCGTTTCACATTCTGTAAGGTTTCTAAGTCATCCTCACCAGCAAATGGTGATAAACCACTCAACCTTTGAAAAAGAAAAGAAATACACAAGCACAAACATAAAAAGGATGATGTTCACACGACAAGCACTTTATCAAAGTGGACAACATTGACTGAATTTTTTCTAGCATGCTTACTATGGACAAAACTTAAAAAAAACAAAACAAAACAAAAAATAGTAGCAATTTTATAGTCCCTTTCAAGACGATTTTACTTTGGTTGCATTTGTTGAAACTTTTCTTTACAGCTTATCAGTAATGAGTGACAACTATGTAGCATACTAGTATTCAGATATTTGTGTGAATGAAGTAGGTCCTTTTTAAAAGATGTCTGCAAAATGTGCATATAAAATCCAAATGAAGGAAGATGTTACATTCACAGATGACCTGAACAAAGAAACCAACATGAAACAAGGAAGCTTAATACTACACCATGGCTGAGAATTTTAACAATTCTCTTTTCTTGCTATCATAGATGAACAAGGACTGGGAATATTTCAAGATGACAAAATATTCATTTCCTCATGTTAAAAACAAATGGCCCATCTCAAAAATGTGTTTTTAAAGAGAATCAATAAAAAGCATTGTAAGATATGGAGAATGACTATACACATCACCTCTCAAATGCCTGGTATCATATCTTTATCTTTGTGTTTTCTTTTCTTCTCATTTTACCATAGATCAAACAGTTCATGTAGAATCCAATAATACACGAGAAAACAAATGGTTTAACTCTGAAGTAAGACAGTAGGCTATTTGTGAACATGATGATATTGGAAATATAAATTGATTTTTTGAAAGAATGCTTTTTATTGCAACAATGCAACACTATAGGAAACCACTTACAGCACATAGGCCAGGACTCCAATGGCCCACATGTCTGTGTAGAAACCCACTGGCTCACGATCCACAATCTCTGGGGCAGCAAATTCTGCTGTTGCTGTGGTTACCTTGACAATCTCATCAGGATTCAGTTTGGTGGCCAAGCCAAAATCAATGATCTTGACATTCGAGGCCTTCTTTGTTTCACACATGATGTTCTCAGGCTGAAGAAATTTGATGCATTGTAATGAATGAGAACAGTGACTTTAGTTTTGGATACATTTCATATACTTCTAGTCAAGGTTTTTCTGTAAGAAATAGGGACAGCTGTATGGGATGACTGAACATATATATGAATTTTTTCTGAAGAAACAGAATGATATCAAATCTACAGTTATGCAAGCAACTGAGAAGTCTTTTTCATTTTGCTCATAAGGTAACAATGATTTTTTGCATTTCTCACCATGACTGAGTAGTGTACTATAAATATACTGGTCTAATTCATAAAATATAGGATGACTGATTTCACTGAGTAGAGGTTGTTATAACAAGGATAACTGGGACTGAAATTTTGATATTATATAAAAGGCTATGAGCTGCAAGTTAATTAATATCTTATGATCTATGGAGGGAACCAGTATGCTTTATCTAGAATACCCAAAAAGAATGAAAAGATTGTAAACCTGTTCAGGCTACACAGAGCATAAGAACATACCTTGATATCCAAATGGACAATGCTGTGTTCATGCATGTGTTTGAGACCCTCACAAGCCTGACGCATGTAGTTGATGACTTCAGCCTCAGACATCTTGTAATCCTCTGCTGCAATGCGATCAAATAACTCTCCTCCTGACAAGCTGTATTGAAACAAATGTTTAAGGGTTTAACATGAGGAATGATCTCTGATTCAAGTTAAAATCAAACATTATTATGGAAACAGATTTCAAATTTATATAATTTTTCAGGTTTCTAATTTTTCAAAGATGAGGTGAAGGCTACTAATTTCACAGGATGAAGTATCATTTCACAGAAATAATCATGAATTACAGGACAGACTGCCTACTGATACAATGGATGTACAAACAAATACATAATGGAAAAATGAATATGCTGAAATTTGGAGGAAATATCAGGATGTGGTGATGTGGTGTTATTTTGATCCAAGATTTATCATACAGACTGAGTCATTAAGTCTTCTGAAGCTGATCTCTTTCACTGATTCAAGTAAAGCTGCATGTGAAAGAATGAAAGTTCAATATACTGACACAAATCATATACTTACAATTCCAGAATCAGCACCATCTCATATTTGTCCTCAAAAGCATCATGGAGATTGATGAGTTTGGGATGATGGAGCTGGTTCATGATATTGATCTCATTCTTCACAGTGTGCTTGTCCAGGGGATAAGGTGTGTTGATGAACTTGGCCACAAAGACACGTCCTGTGGCTTTCTCAACACAGCGATGGACAACACCAAAAGCACCACTGAAATTAAATGGAAAAACACCTTTAATTCAGCCATGTTTCAAATATATCTCATAAGAGTGACAGTGATTGCCCAGTTTTAAAGATGTTTTTGCCAAGGTAATTGCCAGTCCCTAGATGAGATACAATATGCTACATTTATTTTTTAAGGTTACATGGATGTACAACAAATACAACAATCAAGGAATGTAGGTTACAGTTGGATAATCTATTCTGACAGGGATTCTAATCTGAAATCAATTATATACTAAATAGATACAGGATTTTCTATTTTGTCTGATATTGTGAATTCTTTAAAAAAAAAAAAAAAACCTTGCCCTCTCATTCACACACATTTTCTATCAATTCCTGACCAACATACAATCACAGACAGTTTTCAATATTTAGCTCACTGGCACATGTTTCTAGAAATATTAGATTAATTAAAACATCGGTCATGCAACAGTGCCAAAACTTACCTTCCCAGTTCTTCAAGAATATCATAATAGTCATAGACACTTCCTTGTTTGACATCCACTGGCTGGGGCACATATTTCTTCCAAATGTCTTCATCTAAGGAGCGAAAAAATTGAAAATATAAAATTGTTAGAACAATGATTGCGTTTTGTAAATCTATTTGAAATTCATGAATCTGAGGGAGAAATTAAACCAAGTATGAAGAACCTCAAAAACTACCTGATTAGATCTGAATTACCTGAAAATGACCTGAATAGTTATTACAAAACAGAGATTATACTTTAGCCATAATGCCATCTCTTACTGTGGATCAGCACACAGCAAATCCACCATTTTAGCAAATATATGAAGGCGAAAAAAGTACTGACAAAAAGGCCTTTAAAAAAAAAAAAAAAAGAGAAAAACAGAAAATTAAATCAAAATGTAAAAACCAACTGATACTTACAGAATTTGTCATAGTCATTGATCTTTGGACCATCATATTTGCCCCTGATCTTGCGACCAAATTCATCTGAAAAAAAGAAAAAGAAACAGAACTCTTCCACTATGTATTTGCTGAAAGAACACAGTGTAAACAATCAGAACTTTAGAAAAGCATGTAGAAAAAAAACAAAGCTCAAATTTGTTGCAAATGTTTTGTTGCTTTCCTCAAGTCATTGAATGAAAAGTACACAGTAACATTGTGCCATTTGTTGCATAAATCTATTTGCTTAGTTTTCCTAAAGCTGTATCTACCTTGCTTAGCAATGAATACAATTCACAGCAATCATGAAAACAAACTGATGAATTAGGGAGTGAAAAATGAAAGGGGATACTGGGAGATAAATAAGAAAATAATAACAATTTGAAAAAAATCAATTTAACACTTCAGCTCACCTTCCATCTGCTTCTTCTTGCGCACAGACTCTGGTTCCTCTGTCTTGACAGGAGCTGTTGGTTCACATGGTTCACTACGGCCATAGAAATTGTCCGCAAATACACGGAAGGAATATTCTTTGTTGGGTGAGAGGCCTGTCACATTGTGGAAATTGAATCTGTTGGAAAAATGACACTCTTATAAATGACATGGCTATAAAAGTTCTTTCTTTCAAATGCTTAAATTCTCTTCCAGTTCAATGTCATTGCCTTTTCTGTCTTCAAATGTCTGTTGGTTCAAGCCAAATATCTATATTGTTACTATAACTGGCTCTTTTACTTACATGAGAGTTGTACTCACTGCAACTGTTCTCCTATTAGTGTTTCAAATTTTCCTATTCCAGCAATTCCATTAAGACAGTACTCCAGGGCAAAGTAAAATGAAAGAGAAATGAGAACTGTAGAAGAAATAGCTGAAAATATCACAAACCAGAGTGAACAGCATTGCCACAACTGAAACCAGTATCAGAGGGCAGCAGAGATGGCAGGAGCTGTCAACACAAGCTTCCTCAGTCATATCCCACAACCAAACAGATACACTATACGCTTTAAGCAGGGATTCCAATCTGTACTCACCTAGTAGATGCAACTCTGATCCACTTTTCACTTGGTGGTTCCTGCCTCTCAATGACATATTCTGTGATAAAGCTGCCACCATCATTGAGAGGTGGTTTCCATGACAACACAACAGAGTCATCACGGATGTTCTCCACTACTGGGAATCGTGGTGGGTCAGGACGGTCTAAAGATGAGTGCAAATAACAGTGTCAGTATATATTGGTATACAAACTCATGTTATACAATCTATTGTCCTTGATCAATTTTATTCATCATTCTTTCTGTTCTCTGGCACAATCGCTGAGTGGGAAAGGGAAAAGGGTCAGATAGTAATGAGATTGTCCTGAATATCTTTCTGGATCATTTAAAACAATAACATGTAATAAATAACTTTAATGGAAAGCTTCAGTCAATACAATCTGATGGGTGAGGCTCAGTAAAATCTAAAAGCATTGGTGGAAATATATTTGTGGTATTTCAAGGTAAAAATGATCAAGGACATAGCTAATATACAAGGTATACAGTTTATATGCTCAGATTAACCATGCTCTATGGGTAGAAACTTTTAGAACTTCTCAAAGTACTCTCCATTAGCATTGATACATGAGTGCATCTTTCCTAAACCAAGAGACAAAGGACTGGCTTGGCTCCTCAGCAGGTATCCCCTTCACATTAGTTTGTTTAACATAGCACTTTTTCACAATCATGGAATTGCTTCCCTTTCATTTGATCTTTAACTGATGGGAATAGAAAAAAAAAAAAAAGTCACAAGATTCGAAGTCCAGTGAGCAAGATGAGTACAGGGGAGAGATTTTACACTTTTCTTTCCCAACTAATCCAGTCATATGTGCTTTGTGAGACTTTGTTATCGTGGAGCATCTTAAGCATTTGAGTGCCCATCATCGGATGCTTTGTGCCCACTCCAGAGAGAAAAATTCCACATAAGGCCAAGTGGCTTCAGGATGGTTATGTTTAGGATTAAATGTAGGGTCAATGTTAGATTTAGAGTTAGGGTAAGATATAGGATTCATTCAAATATCCTCGAACATCAAGTTACAATATAGGATTACCTAGTATCAATAGACCATTACGACCATTTGGACCACTGGTCCTTAATTGTATTATATATATATACATACAAAAAAAAAAAATCCAAACAAAAAACAAAATTACTGTAAATGATATAACCCAAAGATCTCAGGGCCATATTTAAAATTAACTGCAGACCAAATGTCTTCCCAGAAGAGTTTGTAAAACAATACTGCAAGCTAACCCACCATTGACTTGTACTTTGAGGACAGCTGAGTCAGAACCAAGTTCATTCTCAAGCTGTAGTCTGTATGGACCATCATCTGTCTTGCTGGCGTCTTTGATGGTCAAAATCGCATGGCGCTCTGTCACTTCATGGTGGAACCTGGAATAATTCAGAGAGTATTTAAGATTATGTCCACAGCTGTAGCAAAAATATAATCGCAGATAAGTAGAAATAAGTAATAAATAAGTAATTAGTATTACTTAAAGGGGGGGGGGGGGGTGTCCTGGAAGTCATTTTTGAAACCGCTGGGGGGAGATGATTTCAATCGTTCCCATCAACTATAACATGGTAAAAGTAGAGGAAAGCAATTGAAAAAATTTGAAATCACTCACGGTTGCCATGGCAACAGTCGCCATCTTGGATTTTATTACTCAATATTACGTAATTTTACTATAAGTAAGCTTCTACATTTTTCAACCGATTTCCTTGAAAATTTGCATACACATTTTTCAATTCAATATCTAAAACTGATCAGAGGGGATTTTGGATAATTGGCTTAGTATTCTTTTTAGAAATTTTTAAAATCAATGTATAAAAAAAAAAAACACGGATTTTGACAAAATTTAACTCTAAAATCTCAAATTTCTCAAAAATGTACAAAGGTATCAAAAATCCCCTCTGATAATTTTTTTGTATTATTTTGTTCTATGTTCATGTAAAATTTCATGGCAATCGGTCCTTAAATAAAAAAAGTAGATAGCATATTTGCGGTGAAAAAAACACATTTTGAGAAAAACACATTTAAAGTTGTTTTTTTTTCCCTTAAAAAACAGCCCTAAAGAGCTTCTGATCGAACATAAAACCCCAAAACAGGTTTCTTTCTTCACCTAGAGCTTTTCCCATGATTTCTATGCTTTCTTTTGCCCTGTCCTGTGCCCCTACTCCCATTTTTCCTCCATTTTGGCTTCCCTACTCCCATTTTCTGTGGAGTCATTTTAGGGTCCAGAGAAGGCTAATTATGGCTGCCATGTCTTCCTCGGTCAACACCAAGAGCGTTTTTACCCTTCCTGTGACAGATAAAGCACAAATGCACTCTGACACAGTAGAAAAATAGCATATTTCAGCCTAATTAGGCCATGGGAAGTCTATTTCAGAAGCCAAGGTGAATGTTTTTACTGAAACTGGGTGTGGTCAGTGCCTCAGATGGTCAGCCAATGTCCACCCCTGGCACTGGGGCTCCTGATAATGGTAAAGGTGATCATAATCAAGTCTTCTATATGCAATTTGCCCATAGCCAGCGAAATAGTGATGATCTATCATTGAATAAAGAGCCCAAAATGAGCAAGAGCCTGGGTGGCTGAGGGGCACGTCAACCTTTGCTTGACCCCTCTCCCCACACCTTAGAATGGACAAATCAACTTTCTAATAACATTTTTATTTTCAGCAGAGACCAAACTTTTAAAAGAAAACAAAAACCCAAAATCGAATATTTTGAGCAAAAGCCAAATTTCAAGACCCCCCCCCCCCCCCCCTTTATATAATGAAATAGTAATAGGCCTACTTACTGACCCAAGATTTTTGTCCATAGCAGTAAGAGAAATATAATCTCAGATAAGCAGAAATAAGTCAAAAGTATTACTTAAATAATCAAATATCAGTACTTACTGGCCTAAGATCAAAGCAATGAATTAGCATGTTTATCCAAAAATTCCAATAAGATGATAATCCGTGTCCAGCCTGAATGCTTCCTCTATAAGCACAATTTTCTAGAAATTCCTAAAAAAATACATTTCATTTTTTCTTTTTTCATTACAGCTCATTGGAAATACACACTGTATACAGTTGGGATTAATGATAATAAGTAATATGAATGAATAGTCACTAAATTTATATTTTCCTACATAAATCCTGAGAACAAAAAATGCAGTTACCGTGGTCCTTTAACTTCTTCATTATCTCTGATCCACTTCACTGTAGGCTTTGGATTGCCAGTGAAGGGAATCTTCAAGGTCACATTCTCCCCTTTCTCAAATGTACACACATCCCGGAAGCGAGGAGGGACATTGATTTTAGGAGGAGCTGAAAAGAAAAGAAAAAGCAAGATAATTTGATCAAAGTAAAGGACAAAAATGTTCAGATCCTTGTCCACCTTCACAACAAACTTTGAAAACAGGCACATGCAAATAATTATCACATCTCAGTGATGCTGAAAATGACTTCTACAAATAAAACAAAGTGACAATAAAAATGAAAGCTAGTTTTGACACAACTGCTTTTGTTGTTATTCATGAAAGGTGCATCTTTTTTTGAAGAATTTTGATAGATTAAAACTAGAATGATAGAATGAAAACGTATGCATTTAACAAAGTAATATGTACTTTATTATTTATCAAAACCTGATAGTCATGTCATTCAATGATCTCTGCCATGGAATAAGAGTAGCAAAACATTATTATCTCATCGTAATTTTGTAAATTGTTCATGCATGATGAAATCACATGAATGGTCATAAAGTCCTATGCAGGCATGATATATTCTGAGTCTCTTACTTGCATTTATGAAATGTGGTTGAAATCACATTTTGTAATATTGTTAAAACTCTTACATCTGATTTCGAGCTCTGCCCGAGAAACCCGACTTCCTCCTCTGTTGGTGGCACGAATTGAATATTCATCGGCATCTTCACCATAGATGTCTTTGACCACCAGGATCTGCTTGTCTCCTTCTGTCTTAATCTCGAACTTGTCACTGTCGAAAATCTCACGCACCCCCTTGAACCTGAGATATATTTTCATTAATTAATTTGACATGATCTGCATTAAATTATCTGCAAAATTTGTATTTTTTTTACATCAAAATGTTTCCTCTAAAAATAAAATCACTGTCCTAAATCATTAAGTCAATAACTGTTTGCATATGTTCTTCATCTAGGATATTTTATTTGAAATGAAAGTGCCAAAATGAAGTGCATTTTTCTCAAAAGTGGGTTTTGCCCATTTTAGACAGTTTTGAGATAGTTGACATTTTTATTTTCAAGCATTTTTTCAAAAGTGGGCATCAAAAGCATCTTTTTCTCCAGCTTTTTTTAATGGAGATATGAAGTTCTATAACATCATTACCCAAGGTCCAAGTTATAGAAATCTGTCTGAAATATTGGTTACATAACAATCCCTTAAAAATCAAAGATTTGTCAAAACCTGTGGACTGGGCTGGTTTTGCAGACCTTTCAGCTAAACTGATCTATTAATGTTGATGAAAATTAATATTTTCATGTGTCTTTCTGTGCATTTTAAAAACATCTTTAAAGGACAATAACTTTGAAGATGAGCTCAGTGAAATTGGTATAGGTGACCTAGTAATGAGGATTCTGATTTCAAGTTAAACTATCACTTGCAGACTGAGTTTCTTTTGAAAAAATGATGCTACTTCATTTTCAATTTTCAGTCATTAAGATGGTTTTGAGGAAACTTAAATGTTCCATAGAAAGTTCCTTCCCTCTCATGCATGATAGTTACTTTAGTTAAAATTCTGACGAAAGTAGAATAATCTTACTTTTGCAAAAACACTCTTCAAATTTTTTAGTTTCACCTTTAGTTTCATTTATTTCCTCTTCTATCATGTTGAAGCTGATATGACATTGACTGATTCTTCCTTTAAGAATGTTTCATAGCTCAGAAGTAAAATGTAATTAATAAAAGTGATGGACAACATGGTGTATTTCTAGGAAATTCAAAGGGCATTACCAGTTGCTGTAATTACAGATCAAATAATAGGTGTATAAAGTAATGTAGGACAAACTCTTTGAATCCCCTTTCTTACCACTGAATATCTGGTTTGGGGTTTCCACCAACTTCACATTCAAAACGTGCAGAGCGTCCTTCAACGGCCTGGACTTTCCTCAAACCCATGGAGAATTCAGGAATTTGAGCAGCTGTAAACAAAAAAATATGTGCAGTCTCAATAATGAGGGTATAAAAAATAATGAGTTTGAAGTACTCTCAAACACTGCAGCAAAGAAAAATTTGTAATGGGAGACTGTAATACTCATGGAATATCAATCAGTAAACTATTTGTCAGGCTGGAACTAATATCAAGTGTGAAATACACTTCTGGCCATATTCATTCTGAGGAAAAAATATACAAACCCCCCCCCCCCAAAAAAAAACTGATATTGCAAGACAGTCTCAACTTATTGAGATCATGAAAACAAAGGGTAAACCAAGAAAAGAAAAAGAGAATTGATGATCTAAGCATGGGATGAGAACATCTGACAGCTGTAATGAACTGAAACTGAATGATTGTCATCATTACTTCTACTGGAATGAAGATGAAGAAAGAGATTTAAAGAGAAGTAATAACATGTACATAATAATGCACTAATCGGTGTTATTTATAGATCTGACAAATCTGAAAATGGTCACATAATTCTTCAGATGATATGAAATTTCCTTTTCGTGTTCTGATATTTTGTTTTGACTAAGTGTACAGTGAATTATAATTACCTCTGATTTACCAGAAAGCTGTTATTTTAAATTATCCACATGCATTAATGCAATGAATACTTATTCTCATGTGTATCTAATAATCCATATGTACCATTTGGATCTTTGACTTTGACACTGTTGGATGCCATTGAGGGCTTGCTCATGCCTGCCTCATTCTCAGCAAAGACGCGGAACTCATAGCGACGATCCTCAATCAGGTTGGGGATGTTGATCATGTTTGTGATGCAAGGATTGTTGTTGACACGGCTCCAGTTCTCAGTGCCATGCTCTCTCTTCTCCACCCAGTAACCCAGGATCTTGCCACCTCCATCAGATCTGGGTTTGTCCCATGTCAAGCTGACAAAGTCGCCGCCAACCTCTGTGACATCTGGCATGCCAGGAGCATCTGGGGCATCTGTTCATGTAGAGGGAGAGACATGATGAATTAATAAAAGAAAAACATTTCTATTATATTCTGTTACATTCAAAATGGACAAATTTAAATACTTAAGTCAGCTGATAAAAAGAAAAAAAAAACAACAAACAAACAAACAATAAATATTCTGTTTATTGACACATGAAACAAGAATCACATCTGGAAGAGGAGATTCCAGATGACTTTCCAGATGATTCACAAACAAGAAATGAATGAAAGACATGACAAAATATACACTTAAAAATTTCACTTTAAAAACTATTCCAAATTTCAAATTGACATCAATTTAAACATTACAATAATTTCACAATAAACAAGATAGGCAAGAAGAGAAAGAAGCATGTTTTCTTGTGCAAAATATATGCCCTAACGAAGAGCCAAGCAGGCTCCAAAATTTGGCTGATGATATAAGTTTATTTTATTGGCTCAGTTCGAAATTCTTTTTGAAAAATTTTTGTAAAATGATATGGGGAGCTATCATGATCTATTTGGGTTATCATATATTAGGGAAAAAAAACATAATGACTTACCAAACTGCATCTTCGCAACAATTGGGCTTTCAGCTGTAAGAAAGTCTCCAGGACCATTCTCTGTGACAGCAGCAACTCTGAACAGATATTGACTGTTTTCATACAGCCCCTGGACATCAATGCTTGTGTCCTTAAAAGAATGTGAGATATGATATCAACTCAACTCTTGATGTTGTCACTCACTTTTCATTCTGAAAAATGTACTCAGATATATAAGTCATCAGATTCACAATAATGTCAATAACTTTTTCGAATGAGAAACAATGGATGTAATGAAATTAAAAAGAATTAATAAGCCAATCAAAACCACGATTGATCTCAAATTCATATGATTCACACATTTTTTTTTATCCTATATTGATAAACCAACTCCTTTCCTACAAAAATTAAACAAAGAAGGTAACTTCCATATAGAAACAAGATTATGCCTCAGGAATCTTGATGCTTTACACAAATCAATAATTCTATTTATTGTTTGAAATGTTGCCACTGGATGTCTTAGCATACCTTGCAGTGAGAGGAGACTGTAACCCAATATGGCTTGCCAACTTCCTGCCTTTCTACCAAATAGCTGGTAATCCTACCACCACCATCTTCTTTGGGTGGTTTCCAGGCCAGCTTGCAGGTATGCTTGGTGATGTCTGACACAGCCAGAGGGCCAGTGGGAGCACCAGGTGGGCCTTGAAATTATAAATGAATAGCTTTTGATATCTAAACATAATGGTGCAAATACAGCATTTTTAGCCAGGTATGAGAAAGAGTGAAACAACATATTAATTCTAAAACTCTTATACAAAATAAATATACAGTAAGTGTCACATAATCACCAGTACCCATCACTATTTCCAGGGCATATGCTATTCCATGTCTTCAAAAATGCAATTCCTGTCTGATCACATTTTTCTTAATCAAGATATAAGTTCCCATTTATTAATTACAGTTTTACATTTAGATAATTTATTTTCTCTAAATTTCATGTCACAATGCTTTTAATTGTATGAATTCAAGAGCTAACAGTCTTGTTGCAATAAATCATGTCACTTACTGACAACTTTGAGCTGGAATGGAGCAGAAGCTGTGCCACTATCATTGCTGACTTCAATGGTATATCTGCCTGTGTCATCTCGGTCAGTTTCTGTATCATTGAAGTAGAAGCAATAGTGATATCTTTTGTTTTGCTTGAAATCTTCTCAGTATGACTTTTTTTTTACATCAAATGTCAAACATTATTTTTCATTTCAATTACTGGGGGATTTTACATGGAATGACTTATTATTATATCAGATAGGATCATTCATAAGAGTTGTACATAAGAAAGAAAACAGATGATGCCATAAAAAATATGTTATTCAGTATTGCAAGACATCCTACTTTGAATATAAAAGACATCCTCCAAAATGACAAACTTTTATTTTGCAAAATAACATATCTCTGATTAGTGTTATTATTTTAACAACTTTTTTTTTTTACCTTTGATGACAAAAGTGACAAAGTCATCGAAAGGATTGATCTTGATGCGACCGGAATCTGAGAGCTCTTTGCCATCTTTCTTAACTTTGATATCGAAAGGTCCTGAGCCACTGAATGGCAGTTTCACCTTGAACTGTTCACCAGCTGTGACCTTTTGGTCTCTGAGTTCTTTCTCCAACTTTGGTGGGGCTGCAGGGAATGATTAATAAAAAAAAAAAATATGAATGCATATGACTTGCAACCAGGGCAAATGAGTCTGAAGTTGCCCTGGGCAACGAAGATGAACGGCTGTTTTTGGTCGTTTTTAACTACTTTCCAACTAAGATACTAAATTTTTTTTTTCACAGAATGTCAATTTAACCTTTTTTTAATCTGAAA
>JBCAUA010000022.1:177009-207646 GCA_038406235.1 Peronia verruculata | reverse complement strand
CAACAACAACAACAACAACAACAACAACAACAACAACAACAACAACAACAACAACAACAACAACAAACAAACAACAACAGCAACAACAACAACAACAACATCAACAACAACAGCAACAACAACAACAACAAAATATGAGGCATACGCTATATTTATAAACGATTTAAACAACAGCGCTGTTTTTATTTCTGCCCTGCAGTTAGTCTACATTTAAATTCAATAGTTATTAGTGAGAATTGAGATTTTTTTTTCCCTAAATATAGACTTATACTTTTGAAACACTGATAAACACCCATTCTTTCTCAGTTTGTGGTCTTTTATATTTATCACACGAATCATTATTTCTACCTCTCTAACATAGGCGTACAACATGAATCCCTTTCCGGAGGCAGGACAGTTTGGCAGGGCAGATAGTCCCGATTCCCTGTTTGATGACTCGGGCGATGAGTTGGACCCATATGATGCCATCTATGGAGAACTCGATCTTCAGAGGGTCTATGGACAACAGCTAGCAATATGGACTCACAAGAATCCAGATACTATTGCGTTATTCACACCCATTCCTGGAGATTCCTTTATGAACATAGTTGCTTTCGCCAGGACAACTCTCGAGTTCAACACTGCCGTTGATAAAGTGAGTATCAAAGCTCTTGTGATGTATGTAATGTTTGATCAGATGGAAGGAAAAAAGGGAAAAGGACTGGGGGTGGGTGGGAAAGGAATGACAATGTTCCTTACTAATGTATGGTTTAGTATTTTAAGTATAACCGTAACGAAACATTGAGACTAATCTTTCCCTCTATGTCTTATGTTTCTCGATCGCAAAAAATGCCAAGCAAATAAATACATGTTAATACAAATTTCAGACGGGCACGCACATATTCTGCCAAAACGCCAGTGAATCTCAATGGCAATGTCCATCGGTCGGCAGGCATGTCTATCGATCAGTTTATTTTCATTTATTTCCTTGATATCCCCCCCCCCTCTTCTCATTATATTAGAGACCCAAATATTCAAGATGCCAAGCATATATTACATGACTGTTTAGCATAGGTTATCATGGGGTATATACATCAGGTCCTGCTGTCATATTGGATTTCAGTGGTTTAACACACAATGAAGATCATAGTGGAGTATAATGATGGACACCATTTGAAATGCTAACATCAAGCCATCAAAAGAAATACACAAAACTCCCTGAATCAGTATGAAGGCCGTCGGAAGATAGATTTTTGTCTTAACTAGACAGGATATTCACATCCGATTTCGACGTTTCTCTCTACATTTGTTTGAACATATTTAAAATCTTATGTCCACTCAACAGATGATGGTTCTTTTGCCTGGCCACAAAAGACCACTAGACATGGGAAGCGTGTTCATTATCAAGCCTGGAACAGCAATTATTATCACACCACTGTATGACTACATGGTCACAGTGGAAGTCAAACAACTTGGTCATAAACTGGACATGGTGGTAAGTAAAAGTTTATTAATTTTTCCACTTGGCCACCTTCTCATGTTCTGCCTCTGCTGCCTTGGTCTTTTTTTTCCTGACCCAATCGCTAATAAAATTCCTATCTGCCCTATATCGATAGATTCGAAGAAAACTCGGTATTATCGGCTCCATGCAGATTGTTTTAACCACGAAACTTATTTATGCTAGTGCCGGTGCTGTGAACAAATAAAACTCACGTCTTATCTTATCAACAAGCCAAGCTGGTGAATGTTTCTAGATATTCTTATGTCTTTGCTTGGTCATAAAAAGCATTACATTTGACATGTTGAGGAATAATCTATATGTCCTGTCTTTGCATGGCTATCGACAGTGTTCGATAAATCACTGGCTTCAAAAGTAATAGTATTATTGTATTTTATCAGATGTTCATTCTACTTTCATTCTATTCTTGGTATTTCAGCTGAACATTGCTATGACAGTGTACGAACTAAAAGCAAGGCTACAAATGGAACGTGGGTATCCTGCAGATCGTATGGACCTCCTTTATAAAGACAGGCCACTGGAAAACTCTCGCTATTTGTTTGAATACGGACTGGCTCACAGCAGCACTCTCTTTGTCCTCTTGACTGTCAAGAATGACATCCTAGTGCACGTCGACACATTCTGGGGAAAGCAATATCACTTGTACGTTGACTCGTGCACTACTGGTTTCGGCATCATCGCAAGTATCCTGCGCCGCACCGTCAGTCAAAGTGTTGTGGATGTGGTAAGACTGTATGAACTGTTCCTTCCTAAACACACCCTCGTGCTCTTCCATGGGTCACGCGTGGTCGACTGGGACAATTGCCTGGGATTTTATGAAATTGAAGATGGAAGTGTGCTCAGAATGTCCACAATCGGTCTGGCGCATGACATGGCCATACAGAAGGTTCCCATAATCCTGGACAGTGGACGCCTTCAGTACATTACAGCCTCCAAATTTGACCGGTGGTCAACGATAGTGCTCAAACTTCATGGCATGACCGGTTATCCCGTCAACCTCATGCGACTGCTCAAGCAGGAAAAACATACTGTAGACTTTTCTGATGCTATCGGTTCAGTGCCCAAAGGAACAGAACCAATAACTTTGGACGTATCGGCAATAAAAAATGACGACGATCTTCTATACGGGATTCCACTTAGGTTCAAAATTGCCCGAGGAATCACTGAGTTACTGAAAGTCGCGCCCAGCCGCACAATCAAATCAGTGAAAGATACCCTTGAAAGAATTGGAGTACCCAATGCCTCTATGTATGACTTGCTGGTTGATGGATATCGTTTACCAAACACTAAGAGAGTCGTGGACGTCATAGATGAGTACAAAGTGCCCATTGAACTCACACTCCGACAATACCCAGTTTTCATTCATGGCACTCAAAATGTCATATACAAGATGTTGGCATACAGCAAAGAAACTCTTGCCACTTTTCTCATGAGGGTCAAAATGAAAACCGGGCTCTCTTATAAAGACTATCTACTCCTTGCCTGTGGCGATGTCTTAGACGATGATGAGAGCCTCCCCGTATTTGATACACGGATTTCAGTCAAGTCCTCCATTTTTCTGATAGCCAGGAAACAGTACAGGTCATTTTTCATCCTCCACGACGACTGGATGTCTAAGGTAAGGATTCCTGCCTATCCCAAGCTTCAGCAAATCAAAGACATTCTTTGGAAAGAGAGAAATGTACCCGAAGGTGGCCTTGCCTCCATAGGGAATTTTCTACAGTGGTATTTTGCTGGCAAGTACAGAGAAAACCAAGTACAGGAACATATTCCACTAAAAGAGCGCATGCTTGTGTATGAAGCAAATGTTGGCAACAAATACCTCCACATGCACATTGAGTCACCAAGGTTGAAAGGAAAGCAAGGCAGAAAAGTCAACAAAGACCAGAGAGCTGCTGAGGAGGATCTGGAATTGTTGCAAACCAAAGCTGACAAAAAGTACCTTAACAAATCATTACCTGCAAATCAGGCAAGAAGAAATGACGTGCTACCGCAGATACCTCGACATATGTCAGCTGATTTGAATAGGCAAATAGATCGTCACGGTCGTATCAAAAGAAAAGCCTACACAACCATGCCAGCTAGCAAAGTCAAACGACCCCAGAGAGTGCGCAGAAGAAAAGCTGCCGCCACCACTGGAGGAGCAATACAACAAAATGGGTACAGCAACAATGGTCAGCGACGTGGAAAGGAAGGCGGCAGAGATGGTCCTGCTGACTACGATGGCGTTAAAGGAGACCCAGAGTTGGTTTTTTGCCTCAGACATGACTACAGTGTCAAACCTACCAAAGGCAGAAGGCGCACTACCTATCACTGACATACTAATATGTGAAAGTAAAAGATTCATTCCTGAACCACTTACATGTACCTGATAATGACATGAGTTGCAAAAGTGCAACCAGATATATTCTTTCACATAATTACTTTAATCATTTGGTCTCTGTATAATGTCCATTTTGAAATATGAACGTTGGTGGCAATATAGGAGTTTTTAGTTACAGTTATTTCATGGCTGTAGATAACGTGCACTCTTTTTATGCATATAGACTTCAACAAGTATGAGAATGGCAATAGATAATAAGAAATGATTGCAGTAAATTAGCATTGCTCATGAGGCAATACTATCAATTGTTATTCAAGGAAGCACTTTCTCTATCATGGTCCTATATCAAGATAGTATAATTTCAGGTAATTGTCCTGCAGTGTAGCATTAGTATATGGATCAAAATAGTCCCCGCTGTTTGATTATTCCAGACATTTTTAAAATGTGATTCTAATGTGCTCCAGTAAGCATTCATGGTCCTCATTTTCTAAACTAAACATGTTTTAATTGCACACCAAATTGTCCAATAATGTAGAAAATAAATGTTGACTCGGCATGGACTAATATAGTCCTTCACAGTATATTATGAAGAGGTAAATTAAAGTGCATTGAAAATAACAGTACTCTCAATTCTCTGCAAGGCCATCTTTTGTCAGTGAAACTGTTTAGCTGATGTCTCTGTATTTCTGGTGTCATGAGCAAAATCTTAAGAACTGACTACCACTTTCTAGATGAGTTTTTTTGTACTATTTTGAATTGTATATAGTAATTCTTTCTTAGTTTTTCTGTGTGAGACATTATTTTTGGTGCAGCATCAGCTCCAGTGACAACAGGAACAGATTTTTGATTCAAACAGAAATTGCACATAGAAATCAACTGGATAATATTTAATTTCTACTTTATTTAATGAAGGTGCATACTAAAATCTTTAAGGAAAGTTTGCTGCTTGACAAAAATTGTCCATCACAACTGAAAGCATATGCCGGTTCCAATCATGTTAACCACAAAGTAATGGAGTGCTCACCTCCAGTGGCTCCTCTCCCTTGAACCACTTGACTCTGGCTCGTGGATCAGACACAAAGCATTCGAGTTGTCCAGTCTTTTGCCTCTGGATTTTGTATGTCTCTGGCAGCTTCTGAGTAAAGCAGTACTCAGGTTCCTTGGCTAGATTATTAGAAGGAAAACAAAATAGTGCAAGTCATTGTCATGCACTGAAAAGAGATTTTTATCACACATGACAATACAATCACTAAATTATTCTAAATTTCCATTAAAGATTGAAAGATCTGGATGAACTCAGCATCTGAGTAGCATGAGCAACATTGAGCCTTTCAAAGAAGGGGAGATAAACAAAAATTGAATGCACAGGAATCCTAGCAGTCTTCGAATTAATTTTCTTTCAAGAAGTTTTAAACATTACTGGTATTTGAAGTTGTATTTCATAAAATTAAAGAAAAAGAGAGAAAGGAAGAAAAGAAGGTTAAAAAAAAATTAAAAAAAAAAAAAAAGAACCAACTGGTATTTGAAGTTGCATTTCATAAAATTAAAGAAAAAGAGAGAAAGGAAGAAAAGAAGGTTAAAAAAAAAAGAAAAAAAAAGAAAAAAAAAATAGTCTTTCGTGACAACACAATTTGTTCACTGCAGAAAAAGTGACACAATTCTAAAAGTTAAATATGTTAACCTGTATTAAATATCAGTGAAACTTCAGAAAAAAAAACATGTGAATAGCTGAGGATGGATACTGAGTTTCTTCAGATCATTTTTGCTTACATTTGAGAAAAACTTTTTATAAGTTTGATCCTAATGCAGTTGGCAGTTTGGGCTAATTATATAATTTTGTGTCAGCAAAAATTCCAAAAAACACCTTGAAAGCTACAACAAACATGCTTTAAAATTCATTTTTTTTTTATCATTTCTCACACACTTATGTCATTTAAAAAAAAAAAAAACTCAAACGAAGGTGTCAGTCCTTCTCAACTCCTCTGTCTTGCTTCTAATGCAGAAATCATCTGGATCTCATATCTATGTATTGTTCATTGCTATGTCAGATGCAGTAGCTATTTTCACAATGATAATATCAAATAATGGAAAAAAATCTTGAGTGTTAGCATATTCTCTTTTTGATGTAACTCTTTCAGTATTTCTAAATGAATAGTTCAATAATTATACCATTTCATTGGCTCTTTTGTTTGAATTTTTCACTTATTTCTTCAGACCGAAGTTATATATTTCACTGAAAGTATACTTTCCAGATGTATGATTAATAAACTGAAATTTGTGGTGAGACTTAATAGTTGTTTGATTTTCTATCTCTTCCTGTTCTTTTATTGTCAAACATGACTGTAGTTGGTTCACCACACTTTGATATGCATCAATTTCTCCTGTGATTTTCAGTACAAGTATTGTGCACTTCAATAGGCAAAAAAAAACAACTATGGTTTATATTTAAGGAAATGAAAGGTACGCTTCAGTTCTACTGACTTGTTATCTTATAAAGATACTCCTCATTACACTTCACTGATATTGTGCCACCATATGCCCAGATCATCAGGCCTTGCAAAAATTATTTCACAAGGCACAGTCAGAGACAGCTGCAGGAAAGGAAGATTTGCTAATTCTCAAAAAGCAGTGGAAGACAGAGGATTGGAAAGGATTGGTGACTGTGTCTTCAAAGATATCCTTAGGACATTTGTAGAGGTCAAGGGACAGGTAACAAGTAACAGGTAACTGATATTGTTGCTTGGTCACCTACAAGGATGTGGTGAAGCAAACAGAGACTGGAAGAGATGAAAGAGGAATAGCTAGTGAAAACAAAACAAAACACTAACCTTCCACATACAGCCAGGCTGAGGTGCTGATATCATTGCACTGGCATGTATATTTGCCAGCATCCTCAACTTTGACATTATTGATAACCAAGGAATAATCTCCACTGTCATTTTCAAAGTGGTACTTGTGACCATGGAAAATTTCCATCTTGCTCTTGAACCACCTGTTTTGTGTAATAGTCAAATTATTATATAAGAAAATCTGCTAAGATCTTAATATCTCTCTAACCAACATTTGTAAAGATAATTGCAAGCAATGGTTAAAATTATATAATGAGTTTTAAAATTAATCATCTCTCTCTATATATATACATAAGTGTATATATATAATAAAAAATCAATATCTCTATGTTAAATGGTGATTACCTTATATGAAGCTCAAGGAAAAGCAATCTGGTAAGGAAATTATCAAGGTGTCAACCATCCAAGTGAGATTTGTAGAATGACTTACTTCACTTTGGCCTCAGGCTTGCAGAATTCTGCAACAAACTGCACCGTAGGTGTTCCTTCCATACATTTGATATCCTCCATGTCAGCATTAAACTTATCTGGTTCCTAAACATTTAGATAGATGTAAATAAAACCATCATTGCCCATCAGATTGATGTATCCTTTCATTGTACACCTGGATATGGCCAAATATGTATATTTTTATTTCATGAATGCACCAAGATATCTTCAACATTACTCTGCCCATTTGCATGAATTATAAAGTGGAATATTTAATGTCCACATCATTTCTGCTTATGTACATGCTTTAAATATAATGTGTACATGACTGTGCTTGTGTTTATTTGCAGTGCACTGATGTCATAACACTTCTAAAATCCTATCTCGCATGCTCAGAGAAATGTACATTACATGATTTAGAACAAAAAAAAAAAAAAAAAATCCTGAAATTATTTCATTGAAGCAAAAAATCATGGCTATTCCTTTGTATAAATATCAAAATTGTTGTTTCTCCTTTTCATATATTAAATGTGATATCATAACATTTCTTGCCTCAAATGAAAGCAATTAAAAAAAACAACCTAATTTTGTTCTAAATCTAACTGGACAAAAAAAAAAAAAAAGATTTGAAAAAAGTGAGGTGCATCAAAAGGAATCAAAAGCATTCTTGTCTAGTAAAAAAAAACAGAAATCCTCACTCATCCAAGCTGAACTCGAAAGTAACAGCAGAGAGTTGTCTGTTAATATAAGCAGAGAATTATATTAATAAAGCAAAAAAAAAAAAAAAGAAGAAGAATTGAAACACCAATGAAATTGAATGAAGCATGCTCAAGACAGAGAACATGGTGAAATACACAACTGATGTCATGTTGAATCCACAATATTCACAAATTATGACAACACTCCAACAGTTAATATAAATACACAAAGACAAAAATGAACAAAGTTAATGGAATAAGTATCATGTGTGCCTGTTACAAAACCAGTACATATGTAAATTTTTACAAATAAATGACATCAATTATACTATCCATGGCATCACCTCCACTCAGAAGTTTTTTCAAGAAGAAAATCTTGGAGCTTGCCAAAATTATAATATGGATGGGGTTGGATGTCTAATATTTACTGAAAGACTGGCATGAAAGAACCATTCCTTTTCATCATTCATAAAAATGTGAAGACTTTCTTTTCTGATTCTTACTGACACAGGATGGTAAAATAATAAAAATTCACTTTTGATGGTTTTCATTTAAAAAAAAAAGGAATTCCTCTGAAATTTGTTTCACTTTCAAGAGGCCATGATGCCATCTGACATTTGATATATATAGTAATTTTTCACATGCTCACTCATTAAACAATCAGCCGCATTCCATATCTTAAGTCAATGCTTTATGACAAAGAGAAATTTGAAAAAAATATGCACAACTGTATTCTGCGTAGCTTGACTTCTTCTACATCATGTGTCACACACACTTTACCATTTTCGGGTTAAAAGCAAATTGAATTATTTTCGGTAAGGGATAAAAAAAATTAAAAAAATGGTGCTCCGGTCCAGAAATCAGAAATAGGTTTCATGTATGAAATCAACCTAAAGCTACTAAGTTTCCATTTGCCCACCACTTCTGATGTCAACTGGATCATTTTGTCTTTTGTCACATTAAATGATTTGTTTCCCTTGATGGGTCCAAATCAGTCCTGCATTACACAAGTTCTATCATAAAATGATTTGATTTTAAGTGGGGCAGTTGAAAAATGAAAGTTACCTAGTGAGTTTGCTTCTTTTCAAAATGTATGTTAGGTATGAAATAGATCATGTTTTGTTATAAACTCGTATTCTTGCAGCAATAAATATAAATATAAAGTCTACACAGGGAATTTGTCTTTGAAGCCATATCCGTGAAAATAAAATCAATACACTGTTCAACATCAATATAAAATAGGTATTATTATATATGAATAGAAGTATAGTAATATAAAATTCTGTTACTTTCAAGCCACTAAGACAAATAGTATCACATCTCACTGTCACATGATGTGGGGTTAAAATAGGCTGAAACATTAAAACTTAGGGGTCAATCATGGACAGAAGCTCAAATAATTGTTAATTGTCTGTTATTGGAATGTTATTGAGAATATATCATTCATGTTAAATGGTACTATGTCTTTGTTAAATATGTTTACACCATGGTTATGATTCCATGACAAAAAGACCAGACTCAAGCTGTTATAGGTGGCACTTTGGACTGACTTGGTTAAGGATTCAAATAAATGGTAAGGGGCTCATTTCACCTCCTTGATGACTTTGCGGGGGATCAGGGTTGGCCAGTCGGGGATCATTTCTGCCAGTGAGGCCCTACGGGTTTGCATGGAAGAGCGTCTCTGCTGCTCCATGGCCTCCAGTTTGTCGACTGATACTTTTTTCACTGGTGTATCAAGTTCAACTGACTGCCTGCGACTGCTGCTTTTTGGCTACAAGTAAGCAGGCAAGGTGTATGTGTTAGATTTTTGAGATAGTTCTCTCTTATTCCCATATCTCTATGCCTAAGTATTAGGATAAAAACAAACAAGTGGTATCTATAAGATTTAAACCATAGATAAAGAAAAAAACAATTTTAACTGTCAGTTTAGATTCAGATGAGAAAAAAAAAATATAAAAGTAAACAAATGTTAACTCAAGATATAAATAAATTCAAGATATTATGCCAAGTGCCACTAACACATTTAGAAAATTATTGCTGTGATATTCATAAACAATGTAATAGAACAACAAGCTTGGGCATCAAGGTCTTTTGATGTTGACAGCTTTGGTGGGTCCCTTCTTCTTTTCAGTGAATGAATGGTATCTTTACCACTTTTATATTTGACTTTCAGAGTTTATTTATTCTTTATATATATACTGATGTAACTCAAAGACAGAGGAAGTAAAATCTATTTCACATGGTCTATGACAAAGTTATGAGATACAGAATCTTTGGGTAAAAAAAAAAAAAAAACGGAAAAAACAACCATGTAAAAGTGGTACTGTTATGATTACTGGATTGTTTTTTTTGTTTCACAAAATGAACATTATTATCAATCTCAATGAAAAAGGTCAGTGTACAAGTGAATTATGAAGACATATCACATATATAAAAACATTTTAATTCCATGTAAAACAGCATACAAAAGTAATCAACAGTCAGACAATACAATCAATGATAAATGACAAAAGGGACAGAAACATGAGATTTCCGATCCCATCTCTCAAGAGGGAACAAATGAGAGATGCAGTTAGACTTCACAGCACAGATGCAAGACCTGTAGAAAGGATGGTAACAAATTGATCAACAAATCAATTGTGAAAACGCCACAGCAGCCTGTGTCAGACACAAATGAGAGTCACAGCAAAGAAGAAAAACCCTTTACTGCCAGAATCAACAGACAAAACAATATGACTGACTGGACCTGCTGGAACAATGGCTGCTACGGTCCACTCAATGCCAGAACGATATTCTAGCATGCTCTACTATGGCAACTCTGTAAGCCAGCATTAAAATCAAAAGAAAATTGTGCTCAAAATTGTTTGTTTAAATAAAAAGGGGGAAAGGAATAAAACAATGAAAAAGGGAATATAAATGAAGATAAAAAATCAACAAAAAAA
Organism: Peronia verruculata; assembly: GCA_038406235.1. NCBI lineage: Eukaryota > Metazoa > Mollusca > Gastropoda > Systellommatophora > Onchidiidae > Peronia > Peronia verruculata. The sequence goes on along the minus strand of JBCAUA010000022.1, from coordinate 196,907 downwards.
ACACTCTGGACGATCACATTAAATTTTAGCTACAGTTACCTAACTTATCGCTTTTGTCCACACTATGAGTTAGGGGATATAAATGAATTTAAGGGAGATCAGAAAAACTCAATGGTGCTTTAATAAAAAGAGAACATTTATGGCTCTAAAAACGATCATGATTCTTATTTTCAAAAAGTGTTAAGTTTTTGACTTGCTAATCTCCTTGATTTTGTTCCACCAGTAAACATTGACTGCAACGAAATTTTCCAACTTATGAACTGATAATTTTCTTTGAATATGAAGTACAAAATGAGTAAAGAAATATTTATAGCAAATAATCTGAAATTCTAGAAGAGAAATAATGAATTGTTTTTAAAATTATGCGATTAAATTAATTTTTTTTTTGTCTCCAGACTGGATTTTTCAGCTATATTGGCATGCAAAACCACCATAACTTCACAAAGACAAGGAGAATTGGTGTGTTGGCAAAGAGGTCATAATATGATGATTACAAAATACTTTTTTTGGGGGCAGTCACATTTTATCTGAGGTGTACATGTTACACTAGTAGGTTGCAAAATACTGCATTTAAAACTTGAGGCGAGTGACATATCACTTTAAACTGCTCTCTATGGCTATATAAGACAGAGATACAACATCAAAAAAAAAAAAAAAAGAAAAAAGAAACAAAAGAAAACAAATAAAACAAAATGACAATACTCAAACAAATATATGCAGTACAGGCAAAACAAAGGAAGAAAACACTCTATAACTACTGCGACAAAGCTATGCATTTTCAAAATTGAACTATGGTCCTGAACCTTATCTTCACCCTTGTCTACACCCTTGTCGTATTCAGCTCGTGACTCTCTTCGGGAGCCCTCTTTTTTGCCACGCTGCTGCAGGGTTAGCAAAGAAGACATACATCAGCCAGAGTTAGTAATGTGAAATGAATTTTTACAGAAGTATATCTGTTGGATGCTTGTTATGAGAATGAAGAGCATATATCTATGGGGTAGGCATGGAAAATATAAACTGAACGCAAAACAAAACAAGAAATATTCTAGGAAATAATATTCATATTTCCAATAGAGAGCTGACAGATATTCCTCATAAGTGAAATGTTGAAATATAGCATGATTTGGCAACATTCAGTTTTGATCCTTACTTTGAGAAACAAGGCATCCATATCATTATCTTTTTTTTATGTTCGCATTGGGCCAACTACCCTCATCAGAAGTCAAGGTTACAGGAATATACCAATTTCTGTTCAATGCTGATTGAAAACAACAAATTTTTTTTTGTTTGTTTGTATCTAGCTTTCATTTAAATAATAACACAGGTGGAATTTAGAAATGTACACATTTAAGATGATTCGTATGGTTTATTATTAATTTAAACTCAGAACAGAATGATTATATGTAACATAAAAATGAAAAATTATTTTAAAAATATATATTGCAGATATTGTAAAGATAAACAGTATGAGGTGACTGGATGCTGGTTTCAGTGTCTCCCACTGTAAGAAATAGCATTTTATTTAATATACATAAATGTATATGGTAACTATGGCAAGCGTTCATACAATGGAAAGAAGAAAAATGACAGATAATTTTTTCATGAACCACTGCAAAAGTACAGCCAGCTTAAAAGTTTGCTAACTTGTATGCTAAATTCCATTATCAACAACAAAAATGTCGGGAGTTGTGTAATACTTGCACAAACAAAATTAACTATATATTGTTGACTAATGCATTGGTAGTTAGTACCCTCTTCCTTTCCTACACAAACTAACAATAGAGCACAAAGCTATCTTTGTTCTTATTCCAGTATTTGGCCTCTGTTAGCTAGCAAGCTGGCAGCTGGCTAATACTTTAGGGATATTTCTTTGAATCTGAACAAATCACAATCTTCAACTATGATGAAGAGACAAATATTTACCTTTTCTTCTTCAGAGTCACTGCCAGCAGCACCTTCAACCTTTTTCAGGTTCATCTTCATGACTTCAATTTGGGACAGTCTCCTGCCCTTTTTGTCCACTGTAACAACATTAATTGTGACAGATCATTACAGATGAATCACTGTAGAAATTATTTTAAGAAGTATTACTTCAATGTTAATACTTGAGCTTCATTTAACATGTGATAACTGTAGATAAAAAAATACATACCCACCTTAGAAGAAACAAAAGATAATAAATAAAATATGTTAAATGATTTAGCACTGCTATGAATAACACCATTTGATATGTGGATGATGATCCTAATAGTTCACCCTATCTGATTTTCTTTGTCAAATTTTGCAAACTATAGAAACTGGTCTTCTCCACTCATATATTATTTCAATAGTTCTAGTAGTCATTTTCTTTCATTTCCACTAAGAGAAAAAATTAATATTTATCATTCAAAAGTCTTGTTTAGTCAACAAATAAAGTACATTGGTGTCCATATGTTTCAAAGTTGATAAATACATAAGAATATACTACCTGTCAGACAGCAAAAGTTTGAAGTTATATTATGAATTTATAGTTTATTTAGAAAATGAAACTAGACAAGGCAGCAAATATTATGATGAAGCAGTCAATATTTTATTTAATATCACTAAACAAATATCTAAAGCTCTAATAATCATTCTGTGTCAGAGCATATGCGCCGGTGGTCTATCCAGAGGTATAGGGATGATGGAAACTTCCATGTTTCATCAGTGACATAGTATTAGGTCGATGATATCATGATTTTTTTTTTTTTTTTGTCGAATCACATCTAGATGGATTGGGAAACTAGTATTGTGGTATATATTTCATGAAATCTTGTTTCTCTTTACCAGATTTTGTCTGAAATTTGCACTTTCATTGCGACCGGCCCACCAAACTAAAGAGTCCTAAATAAAGACTTCAGAAGGGACAAAGTGGGGGATGCCATGCATCATGTGTTTTGCTCAAACTGAGTAGTCTGAGAAATTTCTCTCTGTACAGAAAAGTAAAGGTAGGAAAGAAGACTCAAGGCAAGGCTATGATATAGAATAGATTAAAGTAGTTAACTAACATCTACAACTACCATTGATTCTTCACCCTTGGGTAAAGAATTAGAAACATGAAGGGACAAGAGGGAACAAAATCTAACCAAACTAAAAGTTGAAAAGAAAATGCAGATGATATTGGGCAGCATAGGAGAATCAAAGAAAAAGATTGGGAAACGGTCAATTTATGTAATTGTTTAAAAAAAGAAAATGATAATAAATTATCAAAAACAAAATTTGAGAGTAAGTATATGTACAACAGAAAGAGTCAAGAACAGAAGGTGTTTTGAAAACACAAAAAGCAAAGTTTGCTGGCAGCAGGATAATGACAATTGCTTTAGTATCTACTGACAAGAAATTTGGTGGGAATCTAAATGAAATTAGACTGCTGGCGTTCATCCAACCTGAGAAAAATTAAAGTTTCAGAACTAATCTACTTCACAGAGGTGGTGTAGCATAAACACAAAACACAGGACATCATGTTATACATCATGTCAGCCTGGAGTGATATTATCACAACATACATCAGGCATTGAGAGGACAAAGTACATTCACAGGGCTGGTGCTCATATTACAGACATAGCTCAAATGAAAAGTAAAACTGAACAGAAGTACAATAAACTAAACAAAAATGCAACTTAAAATATAACTGCTGGGATCAATTTGTCCACCATAGTTACAATGACAGTCACCCTGCATTTTTGCTTTCCTTCTATTACACTCCACATAATAGTGCTATAAGTATAGGGTTAGAATAAGCTTATAATTCAGCATAATTTTCTGGTGAAGCTGGTGAATCAATGAAACATTAAAAGACCATTCCAACTCAAAAAGTGCATGGATTACTCAACATGTAAAGTTTATGCATAACAAATTTCCAACACCATTGCTGGTTAAGAAAAGGCAACATAAAGTTTTCAAAGGGCAAAAACTAAAATTCTTGTATTCTATAGGCATACAATTATGTAATTTTTGGATGTTTTAATAATGTTATTGAAAAATAAAAGTACATATACTACTCTGGTTAGACATATAACAACAAATACGGCTATTTTGTACTAGAAACCAGTGAACCTTGCCAGTGGCTAAAAAAACTTCAGCTGGAAAAAAAAGGAGACCTTTGATGTAATGATAAGAGTGATGATGTGAACAGCATACAATTTTTGAATAGTTTTTTTTCCTTAATCAATGATTACTCTTGATTCATAGTACTAATTTCTGAAAATGTCAGCTAACCTACTTAGGACCGGCAGTAGTGTTGCTTGAGACACTCCTTACATCAATAATAAATGTATGACAAGAAAGAGTTGATTGAAAAATAAAAAGCTGAAGTTATAAGGAAGAGATTGTTGAAAACTTTCATCATAAAGGTCCTTCTTAGTGAATTATAAAGTAATCTACATTACTATGATCTCACAAGGTAAGATGGCATATGTCGTAACTTTCAAGTGGAGAGATGGCCTTTACTAGTGAGATTCAAATCTGTAGATGATATTCAGAATTCCATTGGCTATCGAAGAAATTATAAATGAAAAATCAGTGGTGAATTTTATTTGCCTGATCCAGCTTATGAGTTTCACTGACACTCTCATCTGCAGTCACTGGGTATTTGGGCATTTGACGTAATATTAAGAAATATATTAAACACAAATGACAAGGTCCACAGTTTAACCCAGCAACATTGATCAGAATGAACTACTGTTAACAGAGTGATAGTACAAGCCAACTACAATGAGCACCAGGGCACACAAGGTTTTGCCCTAGGAGGGGAACCTAGGGAGCAAGACAAATACAGAGCTAGCAGGTTTTTCCCCTCCTGTGATATTCTGGACACAACAGACAGACACCACAGTACCTCCCAAGGTACTAGTCTCTGAAACAAGAAATCACAGCAGTTTTCATCAGTTATTACAGTGAAACAAACAGCAGACACAAAAGATTCACACAAGAAACAACAAATAATGATTTCAACTCATCAAAGTTGTCTCATTAACATACAATGTTCAAAAGATGTGTGTTAACATCTCTCAGCCAACTATCCCATTTGAAAACTTTAACTCAGATATATGCTTGCTCAGAATGATTTCGACAGAAATTCTCAAAAAAATATTACAGGTAGTGGTGAGTCAAATTGCTTTTGTTTTTGATGAAGTCAAGATGCTTTCCACAATATCTCTGATGAAATGCTTCAGAATGAAGGCAGAACCCCCAAAATTTGGGATGACGTTAACTGTATCTAGAACCAATGAAGATGTTTGTATTCAGTGGGCCCTCGGTTTACAAACGCCTTGGTTTATGAACAAATTAGCTGATGAACAAGCTTTGCAAACAAATTTTGCCTCAACTTACAAACAAGGATTTGGATTATGAACACACCCACTACCCACAATCCTGTGACATATGTGCTTAGTTGCGCTTTATCAAGTACATATATGCATCAACATAGTGTGTTATTTTGTGTTCTTTCTCGAAGTGTTATAATTACAACTCCTCTGATTCCTCTTCAAAGCAAAAATAACTGCCCTAATTTCTCCGTCACCAATCACCGTGTGTGTATATTAATTATGTGTAAACAATAAAGATACAGTGGAAATTTTATTGCATTTAGTGTTACAGTGTATCTGTCTCTGGAATACATTACATATATTGTATATTCTTTGAAAAAAACCCAAACATTTAGAATGTAAAAATGCCATACATGTTTTTCTGGGGCGGAAACGGATTAGTTGTATTTACTCTCATTTCAATGTGCCAGTTTACAAACAGAGTCCTAGAACATATTTTTGATACGTTTGTACCTTGAGAGGCCACTGTATTTCCAAATGATATGTGAAAAAAAAGCCAAATCTGTTACTTAATACATGAGAAGGAAGAAGGCGATTTCTTTTTTTCTTTTTTGTTTCTTTTTTTTTTTTTTGTTCACACAGGCAATAGCACAGCTTATCAAATTTAGTATTTCTGTTCCAGTTAGCTTTTTCGTTCAATGGGGCTGACTCACTTGAAAATAAAACATAAATGACACATTCATTCACAAGTGAAAAATGAAAACGCCAAACATATCAAACACCACAAACAAGAATAAGAAACAAAACTAACAATTATGAAAACTGCATAGTCAAACAAATACCATAAGAAACAAAGTATATATATATTTTTTGCCCTAAAAATCTGCCAGGTAAAAAGGAAACAAATGCTTACTACATTCGAAATAAAGATCAGAGTATTTTTTTTGCACTGTCTGGCAATTTGATGACCTTGTTTTTGTAAATGATATATATGGAAAAGGAAATTAAATAAAATATTCCTGCACACTGAAACATAAAATGTTTTCAATTCTCTGAAATGGCTCAGCCAATTTCCTTTTACCTGGTTTGAGATTTCCCCAGTCAGCCTCTTCCTCCTCTTCTTGCTTCTTCTGGTGTTCCCTGAATAACATCATTCCAGATATGAATGAGTTAATGAGGAAGACATAAGGAGGTAATGAGGATAACAGTTGCTACATAGTGTACTGAAAAGTGATTAAAATTATTAAAATTTATCCTTTACATGTGCCATGTGTAAATTGCAACAGGAAAGCTGAGATAGGCAATATATATTACAACCTAAAATAGCCCTACTGATGAGGGCTATAAGGAGGTGATATGGACCATGCTTTCATACAAATTAACAGTTTGCATCATCACTGTCAAGAGATGCATGAAAAACATTTCGACTGAAAATTTTACAAGGCAAAATACTGGATCATACTGGTTGAAAACAATTTTTCATGTTATCATCTGATAATGATAAACTCCTAGAGATGGTTCTAAATTAAATTTTTTCAAGTCATGACATTTAATGACCATGAACTATCTGAACACCAATGACAGTAATTACAAATTCACTGCAGATCTCTGTGATATGGGACACAATGACACTGTTGCATAAAATGGATTCATTTTTTGCTTTTCTTCTTTGTTTTAAAATATATTTATCTGCAAAAATCAAAGACTTCTATTAAACATATTGTATCTAATCTCATCAATAGCTTCCTTGGTTTGATTGATTGCAAATACTTTACAAACTGTGTCCATCTGTTTTATGGTGGAAAATTAAAACTCATAAAAACAAAATTCATAATAATTATCACAAAAAAGACATTCAGGATGTCTTAGTCACATTTCAATTTTACCCACATCCAGTTGATAATTACCTGTGTTTCAAAAGTGCACGGAAGTCCAAGGTAGAGTCCTTAGGATCTAATGACACATGGGAAAAAGTAATGTAGAAATATGTCTCCAGCATGAAAAGGGCACAGACAATGATCACAGAGGTTGCACTGACAAATCCTATCAGAGATAACCTATCAACTCTCAGGAAGGTTGTTTCTGTCTTTCCCTCTTTTACATGAACACAAGCCTTAGTAAAGCTCACAATAAGCATTTCAGTACTGCAGCAGTAGATGACTTAAGCATTCAGCAGCAGCAACTTAAGCCAAATTTCCTTGCATTTTAATTTTGGGCCAGGCAAATTATGGACTAATTAGGATGGTTAGTGCTATTACTATAATAGGTGACCATGCATGTAACTAAAATGGAAGATGGTGATCAAGTCAATTTAAGGTGGAGTCGATACAGAAAGAGACTATGACTATTACATTATAGAATGTACCCAAGAGTGACAGTTTACACAAACAAAGAAGAGGCAACAAGAGCTAGAACAAGACAAAAGTTAGACATTGTAAGAATGCCTACGAAAGGCCTAACAGTTATCCTCTTTAGCGTGCTGGCAATTCCAAAATGGATGTTTAGTTTAGGAAGGTAAATTTAATATTGTACTTTATCATTTCATTCTTGAAAGACACAGAAGAAGGCTTTCTTAATCAAATTCAATATTAATTATACAGACTACAAAATCCCATCACAAATCAGGCACAATCAGTTCATAATCAAATGCAATATGCTTTTCTGCAAAAAAAAAAAAAAGTAGTAGTAAAGGCGGTGTAAAATTTGAATGTTAATGATGATGAGAGAAACAAAAAGTATTAAAAAAAACAATACCAAAAAACAAAAAAAAAAGAACTAACTTTAATTTGTTTTTTAAGCCTAACTAAACAACAACAACAACAACAACAAAAATAAGAAACAAAACAATGACAAAGATGTTAAGCTCAGTAAACATTACAATCATGATCAAATGAAAAATAAAGAAAAAAGACACTTACCAAGCATAGCATTCTCAGTCCAACATTGTTGTTTCTTTTCTTCGTGTCAAAGAAACTCATCCCAAAAAAAGGCATTAGCTACGAAAAAGCACATCGCCATTTGCAACGAAAGTCTCCATAAGACATTCAAAATGATGATGAAGTGAAACAGACTAAATTTGCTACAAGCTCAGAAAGTTTTCATTCATTAAACAGCTGCAGATTTCATCAAACAACACAAATGATTATAATAGATTGTCTACAAAATAAAAATTAAAACAAAAAAACAAAAGAAGAAAAGGAATGCATGAATGACTTGAAACCCAGCACTGCAGATGAAGAAACAAAAATAAAAGCTTTGAATTAAAATATTTAATATATTGCACACGCAGTCAGTGACAGTTAATAGAAAGCAATGGAAGGAATTATTAAGTAGGTGTTAGTGACATGCAGAACAGAAAGACGTTTCCCCAGAATCAAGTTCATGGTCTATACATCTCCCCCTTCAATTTGATTCTTTATCTTCTATTGTCATCAAATGCTTCTAAAGACTTTTTACAGTCCCTGACAGGTACTCACCACAAGTCAAGAAGTTACATCTACACCTTTATAGATACAATCATACATCCTGCCTCTGCAAGCTATTATTCTGGTTTTGAAAATGCAACCTTCATGAGCAACACAATAATATGATCACAAGCAATTTACATTTACCTGCATGCATGCTTACATTTGTAATTTTGGAAGTTGAAACTAGCCAGAAAAATTTCGGTTTATCAGAGACATTTATAAAATTTAGATTGATATCAAAACTGCAACTTTTACACATGGATGGATTACCAGATGTATTATTATTCAAAGATCTCTTATTACTGGAATCAATAATTCCATAAAAATAATTCAAATATTCCTTCATAGAAACTCTGATGCCTATATGACTGCTAGCAAAATCATATATCAACCTCCTTCATAAAATAAGTTTAGAGAATTTCTTGTCATATCAAAAATGAAGAGGCTGGGAAGAAAAGTGACAATATCGATAACTCAAAATGTTTTCAGCATGGAGAAAGTGTAGACAAAACCAATGCATTGGAGGATCCTTGGGAAAGTCCAGTTCTATGGGGTATTTTCCATTAGAAGCTTTGAATAATTATATTTCATGAGGATAAAAATGGGATAAAAATGGGATAAATGGAGATTTAGTCATATTCCCACTGCTCTTCTGTTGATCACAAATCAAACTAGGTGGCAGCTGTACTAACCTTTGATAAAAACACTGAAAGTTGCAGTGTCAGTAATAGCTCCTTCTGATTCAACATTGACAGTATATTTGGCCTCATCTGTCAAACGGGTGCGTTTAATTCCCAGGGTAGATGAGGTTCCTTCAGCTTTGATGGTAACACGTGAATCATCTCTCAGCTCTCTGGTGCCACGAAAGAATCTTATGATGGGATTCGGCTTGCCCTTGGTATCTACTGATACAGTCACCTTCAGATCATCACCTATGAAAATCAATGAGGACATTTTAATAAGACATCAGGAACAGACACTGGTCAGCATTCATATACATCAGGTATCAAATGTGGGTTACTTTATAAAGTGAGAAAATTATAAAATTTGAATCTTGACAGTCACACAGACCTCAGATTTCAAAAAATTCTCTGAAAAATAAAAGTTTCTCTCTTTATGTGAGTAATTTTACTGATTCAGTTGAAAAATTGAAACCAAAACAGAAGACAACAAAATACTGAAAAAAAAAAAAAAAGAGAAAGAAATTTTGATACAAAATTATAACAGGGCAAAGAAAAAATTTTAGTTTGAGTAAAATGGTTCTTAAAAAATCGAAATATTGATATATTAAATTGTTTATTGTACACGTATTTGCAATGTATTTCTTTCTTTCAACCTAATACAGAGAATGATGAGATAATATCTCTAATATGGATCATAGGGCTAGAAAAGCAATGGAAATAAAACTGACCCTCTGTGATCACTTGATTAGATGGTTTCTCCTTCAGAGCTGGTCCTTCACCAATCCTCACTGGTTTTTTGCCATCCTAAAGAAATAAGAGATGCATACTCTCTTATCAATGACACATCATAAATGACATGAGGTATTCTAATGTTTATGTATAGTAATACATTAACTGAGGTTCATTATATATCCCTACAGTCTGCCTATAAGTGCTAGTCATCAGTCATAAATAATGAGAGCATTCTTTTGCTACCATTCCATTGTCTTGTATTTTTTATGTAACTTGCAATCTCATCAATCAATCTACAGTAAATTAGCAAATAAGACATCAGAAGTGATTGCTATGGACACATATGATCATACTTTTACACTCTCATTTTAACTATTGAGCTATATGATCAATACAGATTACAAAGAGAAAATCAAGTTATATGAAAACTGTTAATGAGCTCATAAAACCTGCTACAAAATACTGACCTTCACTTCAATGCTCATTTTACCTGTGGAGAGATTAAAAAGAGCTCATTAAAATATGCAATTTCTTTTTGTTGATTGTTTGTTTGTTCCTCATGAAATACTTTTGATAAGAAAGAAAACAAATTAGTATCTATTTGTGCTTAAGCTATTTCAAACTTTCCTTTATGATCTCCTTACATCTTCTTATCAGACATACCAACGTTTTCTAAAATAAAAAAATAAGGTTTCTTTGAAAAATATCATAATTGTAAAATCTGATGTGAAAATAATAATTTTATTATGTCTTTTCTTTCCAAATCACTACATTACAAACAGTTTTTTTAATATGTCACTTCAAAGTTGCCTCACACCTGATTTAACTGATACATCAAAGCATTTTTCATGACTTAATTTAACATTTTTGTGAAAATTAGCACATGATTTGCAACGTTGTGGTTGACGAGGGTAAAATCTGGAAGATCTGACCAAAAACTAAACTATCATCAAAGGCTTTGTAATTTGACAGAAAATGAAACTACTTTAATCTCGAATTAAGATTTCAGGGATAGAGGTCCATCTTTAAAATAGAAATAACCCTATAATTAATCTAAATACACCTATAACTGATATTCTCCACATTTAGCTATAGTATTCCATAATCTTCACTGTGTCCAGGAGAATATCCCTTATAATTTGCAATCTGATTTTTGTGAATAAATTTCTCTCTTTGCTTTCATAAACTGTCAGATAATTTTCGTACTAGTGGACAATACCACTTACAAACAACTAGCTGGAATGAAATTGTCAATTAAATATACACATATATGATATGGAAGACAGGTAATTATAGACACATAGTGATTTTTTATCATCTATAGTGAGACAACTGACACTGTGAGTGCTTGAGTGTGAGTGATATATATATTCTATACAACACAACAAGTGTTTGAAGATCATAAAACTTAACAGACACCGTGAGGGTTGAACAATGAAAACATATATACAACACAGCTCAATACAATACAGCACAAGACAACAAGATAGTTAGAGCTATTTTTACATAATAACAAATATTTTGTTTTATATCTGCTCACAGCTACACAGAGTTAAGACATGTAGGGTGATCTGTATGACTGAAGCATTTTAAGCCAAATTTTAGAACAGCACAAATGACGGGTCTAGAAAATATGAGGACTTGAATTAAAATAAATGTTCCTTGATTTAATTACATGTGGACGACGATGATATATTAAAATCTATCTAAGGACATGTTAAACAAATTATAAAATAAAAACAATTGCAACTAAAGAAAAGAAAAACTAAAAAGGGGGAGCCATTACTAATTCTATTTGATGGTGTTCTAAATTCTAACAAAAAATTGTACGGAAATACTAAGGATTGAAGAATAATTTTGATGAAACATAGCCTGAAAATTGTATGAGAGTTTACCAAACTATAAATGGTCTCCTGTAAAACATTGCAAGCATTGATACCTACCTGTAAAATATTCAGTGACATCATACATAAGGTGATAACAGGACCAAATGATCCCCATCTACGCAATTCCTGACAAATTTTTGGATACCATTTTACTGACTTACCTTTTTTTTTGCTGCAGTCACAGTAGGTACTATGGTCTAATTTTTAGTGGCAAGTCTGTTAATTTCAAAACAACCAGAGTATTTGCAGTGTGCATTTCTAAAAGTGTATGAAAGACTGATCAGTCAGTGCTCATATCGTCATATTGAACCACAGGCCTAAAGATGGTGCTCCTCAGCTCGTCAGGTAACATGATAGCATAAGCTTTGGAGTAGAGTTGAAACTTTCATTTGCCACAAACACATCAAAGCCAAGTATTATTGGCACATGAAGACAGAATAACTATTTGTAAACTTAAGTTCATCAGATTTGAAGGATAATAACTCCTAACATTTTATGTCAAAAGCCCACTGTCATGGGTGTTTGAAATTCATAATCAGTTACATTCTTATTAAAAGGTTTACAATTATACTCTTGAGAACAGATTCGAATGGGGAATGGAACAATTAAGTCCATTTGATAATAAAATCGGATTTTTTTTCCATAGGTATATATTTACACCCATTAAAGACGTATATTTATTTCAGACAGGCTCCCTTTGAACTGAAAACCATGAATCCATTCTAACTGAAAGATGAGCATCCATGTCTTTCGCAGGATCATTTTGCTCACATGCCTGTAAGAGTATAATGATCCATAACGACTTCAAGAAATCTTACACATGATCTGTCAATAAGCAGAAGATATTTATATGGTTCCAATGATGACTGAGGAACCATGTAAAGCCTCCAGAAATACAGATTATCAGGAAACAGGGAAGAAATAATGAAATGTGAATGTTTTGAGTCATTCCTTTCCTTATTTGCTATGGTAACAACAGCATAGTGTGAGGCAGTTCAAGAGCATAAAATTACCATAGTAAATCATGCAGACATAGCAAAAGAGAGTGGATATAACTGAGACAGAAAACACATGCATGCAGTTATAATCTCAAGCATAGCAACAAGAAGGACAACGAATTTAACAACAACATCCTTAGTTTCATTTACTGATGTAACATTTTTCATCAGGGAGACAACAGTATCTTCAATCAAACTCTTTCTTCATTTCTTCAAGATAGAAATCTTTATGATGATGGTAAGAATCTTTCACTATCAAAGTACTGGAGTTGTTAATATGGCTAATTATTTTATGCTAAAGTTTGGCCACTTATTTTGCTTCTTCCATTTGAAGAAATGAACAGCGTAGAACAATGACAAAAGCAACAACATCAAAAGCAATATGAAACTTTTATCTAAAAGAAAGGGTTGGACCTGAAGAGTAAAGTTGTCTCCTGCTCACCTTCATCAGAGTCGTCGAGAACATAGGGTGTTTGACGATCATCCTCAGCTTCATTATCACTCTCCCTTTCTTCAAGGCCATCTTATCAAAATGTACACAAACTACAAATTTAGGAGCAAGCACATACAGAAAACGGAATGCAGATAGACAGGCAGGTTGTCCTTGCACTTGTTCAAATCATGAAAATGCCAGCTAACAATTTAATGCACAAGGACATAAAGAGATCATTCTGCAAAAGTGATGATGTTATGCTTTGGTCTATTGACAAAGTTGCATCAACAGTCACCCCCACTTTTATATTCATCAAAAGAGTCATCAGGTATGTCTTTGCTCAGACTAAACCTGAGAACATGAATTTTCTTTAATGAGCCATCCATTGATCTGATCCAGAGACAATAAAGTGAAAATAGCTGTCAAAATTAAGTTGAGGAATATAAAATCTTATGTGTTTATCTTTTGTTCCTTGACAAAGTCAGATTTACTAAAATGCAGCTCTGTAGTAAGACCGGCACAACATGAAACTATGCAGTAGAAAATTGCAACTCATAATGCTAAGCTATCAGGGAAAAGATAGTGTTCAATGCTTACAGAGAAATAGACAATAGTCAGCAGAGCAACTTTGTTGAAAGGGAAAACATTGCTACTGCATAAAGCTAGTGCACATAGTATACCTTTACTAGGTATAGATTGAATATAGCAGGTGCTCCTACTACCATTGCATTTGTCTCAGATACTTTTAGCATGCAGGTTTTGATTGCAAGAATATTGAAAAATCTTTATTTCTGCAATAATTAGACTGAAAGACGTTTGCTCTTTATGAAATTATTGTGATTTAGATATCAAATTAATATTGCACCCAGTGGGCTACACTTATTTCTTTCAGCACTAAAATGGTAATTAAATAAATAAATGAATAAATACACAATTAACTAAACAAATTTACATTAGTGATTAGTTTGTCTCATATCATGTATGTAGCATTGTGAAAGCTAGTGAGTTTTATTAAAGAATTGTCTGCAGCTTAGTATGGTGAAGTTTGTTTACTAACAATTTCAGAGTGTTATTCTGGGCATAATAAGTTTGCTGATGACAAGACCTTGTTGAATTGTTTTATTATGTATGTTAAACTTGCTGTTCACTAAGGTTAAAGCAATAAAGCAATTTCTTATAAGTACATGTAATTAATATTATTTTAGGTTTAATATTTAGCTCACGATTATGCACTATGTTATTTGCTAATTCTAATGAGAAAATTTGACTGTGAAAATCTGTTAATTGTTGTTAGGTTATTACTTGTTGCCAGATTTACTGTTGTTACTTATGCCAGATCATCTGTATCTACTATCCATCTCCATCAATTGTAAGCTATTATCCTTCCCCAATCTATCATAAGTGCAGCCATGTAGACCTAGATCAACTGAAACCTTAAAAAATTAATTTTGCATTTGTAATTGATAAGCTGTGATGAAATTAATCTACCTTTATTGTATTTTGGCTACTTTTACTGGATCTTTTTCAAACCCAGAAAAAGATAAATGAAGTGACGTTGATAAAATATGCTCACAGTCCATTATTGAGATGTCACTAAGGATATCCATCACTATCAACATAAATTTTTCTAATAAATGTACTTGCAGTTTATGAATTAGATTATGAGGAAAGCAAGAACAAACTGGAACCATTTTTCTGTTCTCCAACAAACTGCATTCAAGATATTGAGGCTGCTGATTATAGATAATCAGGGTTGTGGGTGATTATGCAGTTTTTACAGCCTGCTAAAAGTAGCTGGTCACTGAAAATTAAATGACTCTGGCATCTGTGCATAGTAACTTCACAATACTGCTAATGTGGTAAAATCTGACTATTATGAGTTAATTGTGCTAGTAAATGTGCTTCTTTTATTTGTGCTTAGTTGAAATGTTATTTGTGCTTTTTATGCTTAAGGTGAGGTGCTATGAGTTAGGGCATGAACTGTTTCTGCAAACATTTATCTTTTTTGCCTATTTTCATTGTGAAATAGCTGGTGCTGGCCATTAAACTGTGATTGTCACCAATCCATGTAAATATAACTGTAACTGACAAACTTTCAGTCAAAGTGGATTATTGTCTTTTTTTTTCTCAGATTACATTGAAGATGACGGTGTATCATGAGAGTGTGAGATTGTCATAATACAAAACATAAGGGTATACAATGATTTTCTAAAAAATGACTTAAGAAGATCTTCATCTATCCTAGAATAGCAATTTGTTGCAGTTACTGATATCAAATCCTCTATTAAAAGAGGTCCTGAAAATAAATATTAAAACTACATGACCTGCGCCCCAACCAGCATCTTTGATTAAAAAAAATTATACAGAAACAAAACCAAAACAAAATATAACGATAAAACCAGTTTGTTTCTGCTTTATAGTCCAGTACAAATCCAAAGCAATTAATCCACATGTCTGTAGGTTTTATCAACACTGGTTATGTAATTGTGTTATTGTGAAAGGAGAAAAAGAAATTTTCTTCAGATTTATAATATCTCAAAGCCACATGGAGTTACAATAAATTAATAAAATAAACATCATAAGCACTTTGCTTGTTGCATGCTATCAATTTCAAATGCATCTAAACTTTTTTGATTGCTCAATCACCATAAATTTTTCTTCAATGTATTTGGGTAGTTTGGAAAAATTTTGCCTCGAAGGCAATATCTGCATTAAAAATTTCCAACACTAGAAGATAAATCTAATTAGATTCCTGTAAGGCTATGTATCTTGTGAGCTTTCAGAATGAGTTGCAAGTTGTTGAACAGAGAAAATGGAGGTAGAATGTGAGGAAATGGTTCAATATTAATGTTTTTAAGTTGCATTAATAAAAGAGCATTCATCTTTTGACAAGAAAATGTTGCTCTCAAGGGCAGATTATAAGTACATCAGAAATTTGTCAAGTATATAAAGTTTTGTGCCAAACTGTTCATTTTTGCCAATTTTTCTCCTGAATTTAGCTGATGCTGAATTACCACCTCGATCTCTTCAATTTGTAACATCTCTGACTACAATCAAACAAACTGAAAACTTTGTTCAACATATAAATTGTAACAATAAATCAGTTTGGTGAACAATCAGCAACTGTTCATTTTGCCTGGCTGGGAGACAAAGTTTTAGGACCAGCTAAAAAGCAAATTTGCCAACCCTGTTTCACTGAAAGTTAATGAAAGCTGTTATATGTGAATTACTGGCTATGACCTGTTGAGGGAAGTATAATATTAAATTGAGCTCTCACACAAGAAAAGCAGCTATGACTAGTAATCCAGGTTTTTGCATGCAGTTTGAGATTTCAAGGCAATGAGATTTAGCATGCAATTTCTCTTTTTTTTTTGTTTCAATTTTAGACATAGTATAATGAGATAAGTATGATGAGGGAGAAAGGTTTTCATACCCCTATGTGCACGTGTCTGGGCTAATAGATAAAAATTCTGACATTCCCAAACCATGAACAGAAATGGCAGATTGTTAACAAAAAAAAAAAAAAAGAGATGTTCTGAAAATCGACACTTTCTTGAGCCTCCGCATAATATACGTGAATTTTATCTGCCATTGATGCATTCATTTCAGAAAATATTTTGGGAAATGAGACCTGGATGTCATTGATGATAATCTCTCCATTTTCATTTTTTCCAGTTGCCTTTTGAAGAGAAATGCTGGGGAGAAATAAGTTGTAGACACCCATCAAATCAATCCTGTATCTTGCTTTTGCTGACCCTTTCATCATTAGTAGAGTATGCAGAGGTGTGTGACTTCGCACAGGCAATTTGAAGACTTTGAGCACAGATTAAGGTTATGTCAAGTCAGCAAGCCATGCCAAGTTAAGCAATTTGTAAGTCAAGATTATTCTCATACCTTCTTCGGCCTCTTCAAGAATAGTAGTGGGTTTCTTCACGGTGTATGGTTTCCCACCTTTTGACATTGGCCTCCTTGGTTTTGATTTGACCTCCTCATCTGAGTCTGTATCTTCTTTAGGTTGAGGTCCTTTTCTTAAGTTTTTACCTGTACTCTTTTTAGTACCTTTGTCTTCCTCTTCTTGATCAACAACAATGGCTGGAGGTGCCTGGGTCTTTTTGGGTTCCTCTTTCTTCTGTGGCTCCTCGACCTTTTTCTTTGGTTCCTCTGGTTTCTTTTTAGGCTCCTCTGGTTTCTTCTCTTCAGGTTTCTTAGGTGCTGGTTTCTTTTCCTCAGGCTTTTTGGGTTCCTCTGGTTTCTTCTTTGGCTCTTCTGGTTTCTTTTCCTCAGGTTTTTTGGGTTCCTCTGGTTTCTTTTTAGGTTCTTCTGGTTTCTTCTTGGGCTCTTCAGGTTTCTTTTCTTCAGGCTTTTTGGGTGCCTCTGGTTTCTTTTTAGGCTCCTCTGGTTTCTTTTCTTCAGGCTTTTTGGGTTCCTCTGGTTTCTTTTTAGGCTCCTCTGGTTTCTTTTCTTCAGGCTTTTTGGGTTCCTCTGGTTTCTTCTTGGGTTCTTCAGGTTTCTTTTCTTCGGGCTTTTTGGGTTCTTCTGGTTTCTTTTTAGGTTCTTCTGGTTTCTTTTCTTCAACTTTCTTAGGTGCTTCTTCTTTAGGTTTATCTTTTTGTGCATCTATTGTTTCCTCTAGTTGCTCTGTGGGGAGTGGAAGCATGAAAGGGGCAGGGAAGGGAGGAAAAGGATGGGTGAACAGAAAATGCAATTAAGCATAACAATCACTATCTACAATGAGCATATAATAATATTATCACCACAAATATAGCAAACAACCCCAAAGAGGAATAAACTATGCTACATGACAAGGGTGAACTCAAAATATTCTAATCTACGTGGGAAGAAAGATCAAATCTTCTGCTAAGATTGAGAAACCAACCTATGCTCCAATGACATCTCTACATTTCCCCAAACTGTCTGACTGAATGGAGTAATCTCCATTGTATCCACACCTACGCATACAACAGAAGGGACACAGGAAAATGCACATCTAAAAGGCATAGCATTTTTCAAAGAACCAAGATAGTTTTCACTAAAATCATTTTTTGATTCAAGTGAAAATAAAAGCTTGAAAAATCTCGACTGGTTATTTTTTTGATGGAGCTGATATCACAAATTTTATTTTCAAAGAAAATGTTTGTTTTCTCCCCCTCCCCAGAAACACTTGCACAATTTATTGGACTTATGCTTGAGTTATTCTGGTGATCTGAAGCAAACTGAACAGCAGAATAAATATCTCAAAAATTTCAAATAGATTATATTCAAAGTATGTTTCTACCATGATATATTTATATTGCAGAAAGAAGAAATAGGGCTAGAACCTAATAAAGTCAACACAAAATAACCATCATGATAAAACCATAGTCAACATACATTCCATGTAAGATCACGGCTGAAAGAAACACAGCATAACTCACATCACACTTTTCATTCAACAATAAAACATTATACTGATAATTTTCTCAAACCTTTTAAACACAAATTTTCATCAATGCATCTAAACTAAGTGCAAAGAAAAGCATAAAAGACAAATAGAAAGTAAAGACAAAACTTACGAGATTCTTGTTTCTGAAATGTAAATAACAAAATTTGGTTCTCACTTGCTTCCTCGAAGTGGTTTTGGTACAGTGTATGAAACAAGGTATTTATAATATCTCTGCATATCACTTGACAGCAGTGTTCACTGTTTTAAAAATATCATTAAATATGTTCCTATTATTAAATGTGAGGGTAGAAAGTATCATTTAATTAACAAACCTGTAAAAAAGACAAGTTTCAGTGTCTCACTCTGACATCAAATATAATATAATTTCTTTTCTCAAACAGAATTGAAAATTTATACAAGATAATCAAAAGCCAGTCAAATAAGCTATGAACATCATTATGTATACTTTTTGCTGGCCATAGAAGTTTGAAAGCATATTTGATTTTGAATGGAAATTGAAATCAAGACATTTATGAAATACAAGTTAGCCAAGCAGAAGAAAAATCTATCTGAATAGTAAACAATGAAGAGTAAAATCACTTACCTTTGATTGAGTTCTAATTTCCATCTTGCTTTCTTCCATGATCTCCTCTGACATCTGTGACTTCATTTCCATCTTGCTTTCCTCCTTCTTTTGAGATTTCATTTCCATCTTGCTCTGATCATTTTGTATCTTCTCCTCAGGAAGTTCTGAGAAATTTCATCATATGAAGTTTACAGATTTTTTTTTATCAAACAGAGATTAAAGTAGATAAAATTCAGGGAAAACCTACATTCCCTCTTGATTCTCTTAAAGTTCTTGCTCATCAAATTCATTCTCAAAATTAAGTATATTTATAATCAAAGGTTTAAATTTGAGATGCGACACGATGAAATCAGGCGCTCGTCAAATTTTGAGCATATGGAGTTATTGGTATCACTGTGAAGATTAT
>JBCAUA010000022.1:163669-176909 GCA_038406235.1 Peronia verruculata | reverse complement strand
GCAAACAGGAAAAGTACAAATGGACAACCCGCAATATTAGTACGTTTGGAGAAAATATGCTTTTGTTATACAAAAAAAAAAAAAAAAAGATGAATTGTGAAATTTCATTACACTTCAGGGTGTTTTCAAAAACTCAAAAGGCCTTGTGCTAATTTTTAGCATCAATACCGGTAATAACAATGATAATAATAATAACAAAATGAGAAGTACAGTCCATAAAGTGTGGCAGGTATACAATAACAAAAAAGATCAAGCAATGAAACATAAGATTAGAATCTAGTAATTGCAGTGACTGACAGCCCTTGTTGCCCTGATCTGGTACGATTATCAACTTGGAACAACTATACAGTCTCCCGGGATCTGTACATGTATTTTCTACTTCCTGCTGGGTAACAAAAATAATAAGCTAGGAAAACCTTCTAACTCCTCCAGCTAGACAAAATGCGCTTTCCCTATTTTGTCTTCATAGGTGGTAAAGTTTTCCTCATGATGTGAAAATGTGAAACCCCCTGCAAGGTGGGAAAACAAACAAAAGTAGGTATTCAGATAAAAGAGCTTTTTCGACGATTCTTTTCATATGGAGACCATAATTATGACTTTCAGTCTCAGAGTGTTTTTGTCAAAGGACACAAATATTATGGAGACCACATGATTCTTGAGTGTTTTTTGTCAAAGGACAAAACATTGTTTGTGAGGGTTTTATTTGTAAAGTCTGTATTTATACCATATTAAACCATTGCATTTGGTGAGATTTTTCACACAGTCCGTATATTATACAAAAATCACTTTGATACATTTGACTTACGAGCTGAATAAACAAAACACACCCTTTGTTTGCTTTCTTTTTTTTTTCTTTTTTGTCTGGCACTAGTGTGCATGAATGTACTTTTCCTGCAATGATGCATGATGTACGTGTACATTACACATAATACTATGTAGTATGTAGGCTATTTCAAACTATACCCCCCCTCCCCAACCTCTCTGGCATATAGATTGGAAATTTAAAAAAAAAAAAGGGCAGCCACTGAAAGGATCCCATAATCTCCTGTTTGAAATACCAAGCTTAATATAATTCATTTTAGAATCAGAATACAAGATATTTTGGGTTGTCCTAACTAGGAGGATAGTGTTGCCTCGTTGGCTCTGCTGGTAGCCTCTCCAGAAGTTTGCCCGTTGAAGCTGGCGTGGTAGTTGCATGGACAGCAAGGCATGGACAACAAGGGCCTCGGCTTGAGCTGTCGCAATAGACCGTGGGAGGTCCACCTCCCTAGACCCAACTCTTTCCTTCTCATGGCGGCAACACTGTGTGTCTGGGACCGGCCTCATGTTGGTCCCAGTCCGAGCTGACAAGAGCGGGTCGCCGGGCGGTTGGTGGTTCATTCCAGTATGGTTCTGCCTGAGCGGGCGGGTTGCTGAACGTTACCCCTCCCTCGCCGGAGTGGGGAGAGGGCCCAGGCGCTTCTGGGCTGGGGTGGCTGAGTGTTCGTGACGAAGCTTAGTGAACAGGGCTCTTGTCACCGCCATGACCCTGAGAATAAGAAAAAGCCAAGTTAACCCTTTACAAACCCTTATGGTCATCGTATATTATGTAAGTCAGTCTGGGTGTGCATCCCTTAAGTGCATCTAGGTGGCGGCAGTGCTGCCCCTAGCCTATGGTCTGAGTAGTTAGGACAGGTCGAGTGGAAAGTGGCAAGTTGAGTACTGTCCCACGCGGCGGCACCAGGAATAGGTCTAGGGGCCCTAGCGGCGGGGTCCCGGTTGGAGGTCACTGCCTCCAACCAAAGTGTCAAGGGATGGACTATCTCTCGTTTTGATCTCATCCACCTGTGATGCTTGGACTACAGAGAAATCGGTGGAGGCCAAGACAGGTGTCAGTAGGTCTAGTTTGGTGTGCTGCCCTGCTTACCTCCTGGCACCGGGTGGCTGTGGCCCCTAGTTGGATTAACACTTTACCTACGACACCCAAAAAAAAGAGCCAAGATTTATAGGTCTATACACCGGCCATCTTAAAGTAAGAATAAGTATTCTTTTGTAAAACACCAACATTGAGTGTATATTTCAAATGTAGAAGCTTTATATTGTCTCGTATCTGAAACAACATGACTTCAATGGACGTAAATATATAGGCTATACTTGTGCTTCGTATAGAAAGGGTTAAGAGGGGACAACGGATACCTCCCCCCTTCTTGTTGCTTTTGATCTAATCGGAATTCCTTAGTGTGAGTTTGTTCCTATCGACCTGCTGGGGATAAGCCTGCATTAGACCGGCATGATCCTCGAGTGGAAGCTTTGTGACCTATTTGTCCCCCTGGATGCTATCACTTGGATTGATTTGACTCTCACTCAACCAAACTCACCGTTGGCCTTATTGCTCTATGTTGATTTAAGCCCACAGCAGCTCGGATACTGATAGGTTAGGTTACTGCACACTTTCTCTGTAAAGGGCCCAAATCCAGACATCCACGAACACGACAAGGCAGACTGCTAAGAGCTCAAAGCTCATAGTATCGGAGGAGGATAGCACTGTGAGTGCTAATCCTTAGCAGACATAGGTATCAACTCTCAGAAGTTACGTCACACACATTTTCTTTTGTAGTTCATTCTTGGAGTGGCATTTTGATCTAACTTTCTAAACCCCTCCAAACTACTGACAATAACATTACACTTTTCTTTCTCTCTGAGCTCGCAGACAGCAGACCGACTATTTTGATTTTCACTGCATCATTTCCATGAGAGGACGAGCAATGGCAAAGATTTTGTGCCCATCTTTAGTTCTACAAAGCCCAGTCAAGAGCATAGGGCAAATCAAATCATACACTGAGAACAATTGTATACATGTTCTTGTTATACTTGTTTGTATGTGTGTGACAGTGACTTTTTTTAAATGCTGAAAAAAAAAAGTGAAAGGAGAGGGGGGGGGGGGGGGGGGAGAGGTTCATTAAATATAAAATGATGTAGCTGATCATAACAAATTTAATGATATATGTGCCAATTGCTATCCCCTGAGCGCTTATTATACATGTATGTAATTTTTGTAGGTTTATCCACCACTCTGTCTCTCTTCTACTGCTCAGTCAGCCCACCAGCCTACATACCCAAAATACACAAGTTGAAGAAGGCACATCATCTGACTAGAAGGGAACAGCCCTGGCAAGCCAGCAGCATCAAACTGGCCATAGTAGCCAAAAAAAAAAAAAAAAAGTCACAAAGTGGGGCCAAATGTTGGATAAATGCAGATAGTTCATGAAAAAACCCAGCAATAACAAAACATTCTCACTGACATATTATGATGATGGTTATTAAAAAAAAATAAAAAAATAACAGCAGTTACTATGGACACACAGTGATAATGTAATCGTGTTTTATAAGTCACAATAGCCTATTTACATTCTACATTTTTTCATTGCTGCCCTGGTGAAGAATTATATAAAGCAAAGCGACTATGCAAAGCAAGGATCTCAAAAAACTCACCATTTGTATTGTGGCCACTCACAGTGAGTGTTGGTAGATGCAGGGCAGTAAGATATTGTGACCATATGCCCTTGGAACTAACGAGGAACTGACACACCAAGTGCTCATATTAAATAATAGATTATCACTGCTTGTTTTTTGTAATTATGTAAGTCTGAAAACAGCAAAGAGTGACTTTCTTCATGGATTGAAACGCAAATGATGATGATGAATATGGTGAGGGCAGATTTTCTCTAGTAAAACAACAGTGATAATCAAACTTTGAACAAGCTATCTCGGAACAAAGATGGCTCCATTCAGCCTTCAAATTGACATAAACCTACATCAAATCTCCTCACTGTCTTAGCACTTTCTTAAATCACCCCTTCAGATATAATGTAATGAAATTTGAAACATGTCAATGGAAAGTGGTAGGTCCTACTGCCAAATACATGTATTTGTCAATTTCACAAGGGTGTACATTTTGCCAACCATTTGGCACTCAAACCACAGATGTGTTCATAGCATAACCTACGATGTTATAGAAATCAAATGAAAACAGCAAGCTTTCATCCATCCGACCATATAGATTGAGATTATTCTTACCAGACTAGACAGGGCAGTATTTGACTACCAGTGACTACGAAAAAACCCATTATTCTTAATTATACATGTAAGAGGTTTAGTCATGGCATAGCATGAGATCACTGAAAATTCTTCTCTCTCTTATGCAGATAACAGATGAAATTTTGCATGCCAATGAAAATCTCAATCTAGATTCCTCAAAAATCCTCAAAAGTACGATAAATGTTAAACAGCAGGTCAAATCTGCATATATTTGCATAAATTTTCTGTCATTTCAATGCCATGAGTGAGTATTTAACCAGTGAATAGCCAATCTCTCCCTATTCCCATAATAAACTCATGAACCAATGCATACTGATGTATTACAAGGAAACCTAAAAAGTATCACAAAAAGCAAATCAAGATAAGCAAATTTGCATTTATTTGCATAAATTATCTGTCACTTCTTTTGTGTCATGTGTGAGTATTTTTTTAATGAGAGACTATATACATGTATCTCTTTTTTAGAGTGGAAACTGACTGGATCCGATTTAGATTCCTCTTCGTGTTGTAACCCTTAGTTGAACGGGTGTAAAATGGCAGGGAAACGAATGCTGTAGGTTTTTGATTCAGCTTGGGTTCGAGGTAAGAACTGATAGGAAACACCATGTTGTCGCCAGAGCAACTGAGGCTTTGCAGCTACTGTTTTTGTTTTGGGTGAAACACAATGCATATGGTACAATATGTTACCGGATTCACATTATATTTCAATGAAGAGAGGAATTTGGTGAAACCATCCCTGGTAAAAGCTTTAAAAGATGAAGAAAAATGTGTTTCATATACAGGTATACGGTTTGAAACTTTTCAAAGTCTGCTTCATCTCATTTACCCCACACTGAGAAAAGAACAAATAATTTTCGAAAGCCATTATCTGCTAGAGAGAGACTGGTTATCATGCTACGTTAGGTTAATAGGTAACCCTGCACATTAATGAATGAATCAACAAATAGTCATACAGATAGAGACACAGACAGACAGAGAGGCAGACGGGGAGGTAGGTGGGCAGGTAGATAGGTAATTAGGTACACCAAGTGCATGAAACAGAACAAGTTGTACAAGTTCAGGAAGATTTAATGATATGTTCACAGCACTCATGGCATGTCATGGCAGGTCTGGTAATAGTAAGTATGTGGCTTGGGTCTGTTCCCTATTATTATGGTATTGGCATAGGACCATTTCTGTGAAAATCTCCTTTTTCTAAATGGTCCTGTAGAGGGAACTGGGTTCTCCATATCCGCCTGGGACCTCATGCTTGGTGTGGGCTCAGGGGACTGAGCGTACTGTGTAGCTTCTGTCCTGGGACTCAAAAACGCTGTGTCCTGTGGTTCATGAGATAGGTCTGAGGGTTTGCACCTGTCACCAATATGAGGTAATAGGAAGAGCAGGGAGTTGAAAAGATACCATTTCTTCTGCTTCCCTGCTCCACTTCCAGATTTTGCCAGAGTCAGCAGTCAATGTGTTTTTTTTAAATAATCTCGAAGAGTTGCTTCATTTTTATTTATTTATTTATTTATTTTTTGCCATTTCATCTGTGAGGCTGGGAGTTTTGTGCATGAGGTATAAAAAGAGATAGAGAGAGAGAGAGAAATTATAATAACAGATTGTATTTATATGGCACATATCCAGGCGTGTTACCAGGTTTATGCGCTTTATAATTATTGTCACCCTGGCAGACCCATATGTCATTCCTAAACATTCTCCCTAGGAAGTATACACGTTGCAAGCTGCTATTTTATAGCGTATAGGTGCCCAAATGCCCACAGTCTTATAATATTCTTTACTGTCGATAACCGGGTACCATTTTTACATTGGGTTCGGTGAGAAAATGGAGGTTAAATATCTTTTCTGTGGATATGTTCAACCTGCGACTCCTCAGTCTGCAGTCCGTTGCATTACCTGTGGGCCATTCTCCCTTCAACTGGACACAGGTGTATTTAAAGAGAATATCATACAATATTTCAAAGATTTAATTATATATATATATATGAACATACTTGTTAAACACTTTCTACTCCATTTTTTTTTCAACAGCTACTTGGCTTCCGGTGAAAACCATCGATCATTATCATTATATTTTAGTGTAGGCATTATAACACTAATATCAACAATGACAGAAACATGCATTGCTATTTGAAATGTCCTACAACCTTTGGTGATGCCAACACCAAATGAAAACAAGTTGCTTCAAACTGCGTCAGAATTTAATGAAAGTTTTGACTTCCCTTTGATGGGAAGTATATTCACATAAAGAAACCTCACCGCTCTGGCTCTAAACATTTCAGCTATAAAGGTTACTGTTCAATAACCCTCCTGGCAGTTATAGATACAAAAGGTAGGCTATGCGGTAGAAGACACTGGGCCGGTCTTACAGGGGAATCAGTGATGGGTGGTGAGTGTTCAATTGTTCAGCTTCTGGCACAAAAAAAAAAAAAAAAACTTTTTGCCAGTAACTAGCAATTCCTCCAAATGACTTTCTCCCTGGAACACAGAACTACCTTACACTTTTGTCACTGATGGCTCCTTGGCTTTGAGAGATAATATGAAACGGTTTGATCATAATCGGCTTTTGCAAGAGAAGGAAATTTTCAATTACAGACAACCTTGAAGAAGATATAGAGTAGGATGTTTATTTGGCAGAATTGCTCAAATGTGGAGAGTTTCTTTTGCGACAAGTAGATGCACAACCACCAACAGCCACAGACAATGTGAAAGCTATCATGATATTGTATGACTTGAAACGTGACACGATGAAATTAGGCTCTTGTCAAATTTTGAGCATATGAAGTTATTGGTATTCCACTGTGAAGATTATTCCTTTCCCTTTCAGTGAAAAAAATGTTTGTTCTATCTTAAGTAAGAGTCGAAATGAGCAATTTAAGTTGATGGAGGTGAACTGTTGCTGCAGCTGAATTTAGTGAGAAACTGGCCAATCACTTTTTGTTAACCCTCATTTATCCTTATAAAGCTATGCCACTCGATGTTAATTTCTGGGCTTTTACTCAATCTATTTCAGCATTTTACTCTGAAATGCTTTTTTTGGGTTCTGTGAGGAAAAAAAAAAAAAAAAATTGGGTTAAAAATTCATTCATTAATGAAAACCGCATGATTTTTTCCAGTCACCTCAGTTTGATGAGTGCCTGATTTCATTGTGCCCTGTCTCGTGTCATCACCAACAATGAGCTCCACTGACTTGAGTAACAACACAAGATGTGCAACTAGTGCCATCTGGGGGACTCCAAAGACTTCAAAGTAAAAGGCTAAGAGCCATGAAGAGAGCCCTCAGTAACTGGAAATAATTTATGCAGTATTTTATATCTGATGCCAGTTTGTGCCGCGGGAAAGTTGCAAATGTTTTTCATTGAATAACATGAAACCAACATCTCCTTCATTTCATTCTACATACGTATTTCAACCTCCTGGTGGAGGTTATCTTCACGGTTCCAACATCTCACTTTTCATGAGAGAGAGAGTGTGAGTGAGAATGAAAGAGAGAGAGAGAATGGGTGAGCGGGTGAGAGAGATAAAGGAAGAGATGGGGAGAGAGAGAATATAGTACATTTCAAAAGTGAAATTACACTCGATGAACCTAATACCGGTTCCAATTTCTTGCCATTGTCTGTCTGATGTTTTACATTCAAAATTAAAAGACTAGAAAAATGACTTACCAAACATTGTATGGTCTGGGCATACTGCACCATCCACAAGCATTCTCCAGCACAGGCCTGGATCTCAAGATAAGTGTTGACAATGCTCCTGCGGGCACAGTGTCTCAACCCGCCCACCAATAAAACATGCCAAGTCTTTTGCTAAGCACCGCAAAGGTGAGACATCTTGACCTGGTGGGCTTTCAGTCAGAAGCAAAGCTATAAAAAAAAAAAAAAAAAAGACAATATAATTTGATACTATACTACATGTTAACTTCTTTTCCATCGATGTTTTATCTGCCCCATAAAACATTAGTAAGGAGGAAGTAAAATAAGATTTTATACAAATACAACAGCAAGTGCATATCTATGATTTAATTCAAATTTTATGTTTTGTTGGGCAGTATTTGGTTTTTTTAGTTGATGTATTCATCAGAAACATTTGTCTCACGGCCAGTCAAAAATGAGGCGTAAGTCCTTGGGCTAAAACCGAGAACTGAGCTTTGAATGTGACGGGGAGGGTCAGATATCGATTTTTTTTCTTTTACAGCAGAAATCGAAAGTGCATTCATTTCTGAACATGACAGTATCAGTCTTACCCTCGATTTACAAATATTATTTCACTAAAATCAGATTTTTTGTGAGGTAGGCATGTAGATTTATGCATTCGATTGGTCATTTAAACTCGATTTTCCATGGTATGGTCGGTCCCCCATCCCCTGAAGTTTGGTCAATGCTTCCCCCCCCCCCCCCCTTGTCTCTTTGAACTGCAATATCTCTGGCTAGAAAAAACTAGCCCACAACTTTTTGCACCACCAGAGAGTGTATGAAATATGCTTTCACAGATACCAAAAACTCAATATGGTAAAAAAATCAACATTTGTCTCATTTTGACTGCCTGTGAGACATATTTATAAAACAATTTAAAAGTATATGATTTTTAATACTTGACAAATAAAAACTAGATATGTCAAGAAGTTAATGTTTTAAGGCTCTCAATTTACCTGGGTAGGCAGACCAAGTGTTCTGGCAGATCACAAGTATTGGCTTCAAATCAAGGCAATTTGCATAGTGGAGGTTTCAATGCATGAGATATCTTTAAAATGGCAGTAGCTTTCTTGTTCTCAGCCCTGATTCTCTTTCTTCTGAAAATATTGCTCTTTTGCCTGGCTGTCTTCCACAATGTTTTTTTATGATGGTTAAGCTGTTGGATCATGATTTTAGTCTAGTTCTATTTTGCTTCAAAAGTATCACTGAGGTGTGGTGGTGAAGAGAACCATTGGGTCATCTGTGGTGACTGGAATCTAAATGGCCAAAAATTTCTCATACATGCTAACTTTCGAAGGGGTGTGAGAGACCCTTCTTTTTTGTTTTTGTTTTTATTACAGCTATGAATTTCCTATCCCTTCCTTCTTTCAAGTAATCTTTGGATGGGTTTGGATGGTGGACAACAAGGCCATTCGAATGGTTTCTACAATTTCTTTCATTTCTTTTCTGATAGAACTGCCAAGCCTTTCCTTTGTTTCCTGAGAGCTTGATTAAATATTTAAAAATGAAAAGGTATCTGTCTTAAAAATTTATTCTGAGTCTCTACATCATGTCTCCAATGCATCTGCTAGCTGCTGGATGATGCTATGTAACTGGTCAAAATGAGCATTCCTTGAAATTACCAACCATACTCTAGAATGGGTCCTTGCTTTGTGGAAAATAGGGCAATACATTCCAAGGGGATGGTGAAATTATGATTTTTTAGGGAATTCAGTAGCCTGAACTATTTAACGATACATGTTTTCTGTGCTTCAAGAAGTGACACAAAATCTTCAGGATGGGGAAAAACCTGGTCAGCAACTTCAAAAAGCTCACAAAAGCAAATTATCCTTATACGACTTTATCATGAACTTGATCTCTTTTTCAACATATAATGCCTCCCACTGATTCTGCAGTGCACGGTGACCTAAGGTCCAAGAAGCTCAAAGGTATCTTTCAATAGAGTGATAACAGGATGTTTATAATCTTGACTTTAAAATGATTCCACATGTTTAATTGCATTTATGTAAAGGAATGAATTCCCAAATATGGGTTCAACAAAAAAAGGTGCTGAATTTTGGGAACATTTTCTTCCCCACAGTCCTTTAATGTATCTGCTCTTTACTGTTCTAATATTTTCATTTTTTTTCCTCTCCTTTGCAGCTTGATCCACTCACCGTATAGCTCAGTCTCTTGAAGAACTCAACCATTTCATCATCCTGGTCTTCATTGTCTAAAATGTCCATAGTTTTTTCCTTTGCTTCTTCAGCTGCTGCTTTTCCTATTTCTGAAGAGATTGAGGACCAAATCCAGACAAAAATAGTCCCCGCCATCAGATGAATTGAAGTATCCAAATTTTTCACCTTTCTCTTTGTTGTTCCACCTTTTTTAGATCAGAAGATTTGTTGTTCCTTATCATATTGTGCATGAATCTTTCAGCAATTGCCCCTCATCCGCTGTGTTCTGGCATAGCTGACTCAGTAAATGAGAAAATTTCATTTTCCTATACTTTCAATTACATTTTCTATTTTTCCTTTACCATCTCCAATCCTGTGAGTGAAGTCTTCCTATACCATAGGTAATATGGGGCTGTGATCACATTATTTAGTAGCTGAGGAGAGAAAAGTACCCTTGAGTACTTCAGATATGAATTTTTAGCTGAATATGACATCTAAAGTGTGTTCTGTGTGCATATTATTTCAGAGCTAATAAACATCAGATTCTAAAGATGATACAAGTAATCATTTTTACAAAATGAGGTACATGTACTTGCAGCATATGAAAGAAAATTGGTAAACGGAGAAGAGATAACATAAAAAACAAAAAGGTTGCACAGTTTCATCAATTATATTTATATATAATGAAAACGAGTGAAAGAAATTGACAACATTCACTCTACAGTAAAACTATACTCAATTTGAAAAAAAAAATTGATATTACATACTTTGTATATTTTAGTTCTCTAAGAATTCTGTTCGAGTTTTTGAAAATTTTGGGACCACTGAAATGTGGCTATTTTGGATTTACTTATTTTTTTCCTTTTCTATGAAAATCTACAGGCCTCCATATTTCTGCGCTGTGAGTTATTTTGGCACCAAAAAGGCCATTGGTTTCTATTTCAGATACTTTTGGCATTAAAAATATGGAACATTGTGTACACGTTTCAATTCAGTACAGCTTTTCTGAAATACCAATATATTGGTGTGTGGTAAAAATGGTGACCGTTGATCTACCAATATATCGTTGCGTGTTATAGAAAGAGATAACTCCATCACACATAACGTTGTATCTGCCATGTACTGTCCGTCTTTTGGTTATTTGATAATCATTCTTTCTCACGCTCTCTCACTAAATGCCGTTGCTTCTAAACATTCATTTAATTCACTACTTTTTTTCCGGCTTTGATGCTGATGATAAGAAGCCCTCTTATTAGCCCTACATGCGAGATCTTGGATTTCTTTCCCCCGTCATTCTATTTTCTTTAAACAAAGGTCTATGTTTATTCTGCTTAGTGATTAAAATTCTTATTTCAGTAAATTAATTTCTTCTTGATGTCTCTTTGCCAAAGATCTCAATCTGTTCCTTTACTTGCCAAGTGCATTTCACAGGCTTGCATGTATTTCATCCCTTTTAGTGACATTCCTCAAAGTATAGTGGCCTTTCTATCACATCAGTTCAGCTGTTTCCTCTTTCATGCGATGTAATTTCTTTCAAATAAGGACAGCTGTTTTTTCTGTTTTTGATACCTGGTCTACTGTTGTACTATGTTTCTTTTGGGGATTAGTTTTGATGGTGTTAATTTGCTTGTGTGTAAGTAAATCAGCCTCCATTGAGTTGGTCTGCTGAATTTTCAGTCACAGATAGTATGTCAATGTGTGGTTGTTGAGTCCTTTCTGACAAAGTAAATACTAAATTCTGCTAATTCTGCCTCTCAGTTTGAAACTTTTCTTTATAGCCAACAAAATTCTCAACTGGACAATTTTTGTCTAATAATCTCCTCTCATCATCCATATCCTAAGCCACTGTCTGATGCACCTGTAGGTAATTTTGCATTATCACTTCACATCTCTATTAATATGCCATTGTTTACAGCAGAACAATTTCCATATTTCTCTGGCAAAGCTGTTTGGTCCATAATGGGAAAAGTGTTAGTAGTGCTAGAGAGGTAAAATGTAAGGGAAGTGACCACTAGAAAAAATTCAAGTGTATGCTCAATGATATCTAGATTGCAGATCAGCCACATATTCTCTTTTGTTAATATTCTGGGTAAGATTCAGTTCAGATCTTACTTTAGATCTGCTATATTTCTGAGGTTCAAAAGAAAAAAGGTTTTTATTCTGTATCATAAAATAGGTCTATAGCTATACCTACTCAAAATATTGTAATAAAGCCTAAGTCAATAACGTATCATCTAAATCAACATGCAACTCCAGCTCCAAATCTATATCATTTTGATAGAGGGAACAGATCAGTTCATTAAAATGTTAGCAATTACCATTTTTAAAATAATCAATACTGTTAAACTTTAATTAACTTTAAAGAATTTATTCACTGGATCAACAAAGAAGGCAAGACAAGTCAAAATACATTGTTAAAAGTCTATAGCTCATCCATCAACATGCCAAAATAAAAAACAAAGACATTCACATAACAGTGACCCCCTCTGGTCCCATATTTATAAAAATAACCAAGCCTTTATAGGTATGGGTATCCCAACTTGGCCACTCACCAGCAGACAGCATTGTCAGTCAAGCCTGCCTGTAGATCTTCATCCGTAGGTGTGTTCTCACAGGGATTGATTTTTTAAACAAAATTCTATGGCAAAGTATGTGAATAAAAAAAAAAATAAAATAATTATGAAAAAATGAAAGAAGGAATACTGATTACTTACCAGCAATGAGACGAAATATGTACTTCTGCATGCTTCCCTTACACGTTCTTTTATTAAGTTCTGTCCTTGTACATGAAGTTTTCTTTTTTTTATTCCTCTTGAAAATCTTGTCCTGTTGGGTTTCTCCATCACAATGAGTAATAATTATACAAAACTGAAAAAGGTGACCTGGTTTCATGTCAAATATAAATTCCTTGTTATTAATTGAAAGGCTTGATACTATTGAATTGTCCGTGGATGATGATCTACATGGACAATCAGTCATGCAAGCATAATGCAGCTTATTATCAACACAACAAGATCTGATGCTAAAACTGGCACACAAATATACTAGTCCTTAATGAGAGTCTAAATCTTCAGTATAACCTCACAACAAACAAAATGTTTGTCAGGTAGACATGCTATCCAGGTTGCTATTAAGTGAAAATATTTCATGATCATAAGAGGAAAACAAACACATTTGCTCTTATCATCATAACTTGATATCAATGATAAAAAGGGGACACAGTGGCTCAATTGGTATGGCATCTGCTCATGGAGCGGTTGGGATCGACTCGCGGGTTCTGCATCGGGGGATGACAGGACACGAAGATCGAAAACCCGC
>JBCAUA010000022.1:142627-154660 GCA_038406235.1 Peronia verruculata | reverse complement strand
AGAGAGAGAGAGAGAGAGAGAGACTCAATGCGGTCGATTGGAATTCAGCGTTCGATCTATATATGTTTCAGAATTTTTCATACTTTTTAGGCCACACATTTTCTATTGATAGTGCATAGGTAATGAAATCCCTAGACATTTCATTGATCATTGCAAATCTACAACAGTAACCCCATAAACATTACATTATTGCATTGGGATAAAATTGAGACTGCTATAAATTTTTGTTATTTGTAATAAATCTTCCAGTGTCATGAATGAACTTCCATTTTCAAAACTGATCCCCCCCCCCCCCCATACACACACACAAACGTGTACATGCACACACTGTTTCCCAAGTGACACAGCGCCGTTATCAGTGACGGTGTCGAGTGGAGATTTTAATGGTAAAACTGTACAACACACTGAAGCCAATCATATTACGGTAACCTGCTGCTTTTTTTTAACAATCCCACATCTTGTCGTTAAAGATGGAGTTTAACCCTGTTACAACTGCCATCCGTCTTCTCTACCTCAGAGTATGCCAAAGCCAGACTGGTATTAACCCAATAACTTCAAAAATGTTTTCGGATTTGCTGAATCGTCTCATAATAGAAGGCAATTTATATGCAATGTTCAGTGTACAGGTTCTAAGAGCTTTATAATCTATTACTAGCCCTGCAGACCTTATGGAGACACTCAACATGTTCTCAGCTGCCTGGGTAGCGCACAAGATGGTCGCTGATTGGGTGGTCTAAGCCTTAGCATGTGCATGAAATCAAGGAGTTCAGTTAACCAATGCAAGCCTTCCGTCCATATTGCTTCTACTGATTCTATTGCAAACGGCACAACCAAAGTTGAAAAAAAAAAAAAAAATAGAAATAGATCAGAAATCGCTTTTCAAATTTGTAATGATTTTTTCATGACGTCAAAAGGGCTAGATAATGATTATTTCATAAGATAAATGATCTTTTTGTATATATTTAGGATCCGTAGGAGTAATTAAGGTATTTCTGGTAGGCACGGATATGGTTTGGGTCTTAGTGGAGTTTTCTAGAATGGATATCTTATACGGTAATTTCACTATTTTTGACAACACTGCACACTGCAGGAAACTACGAAATGAAGGATGGAATTGAAAATGGTCAATAAGCATAGCGAAGAAAAACAGTTAAAATGGAATGCCGCTAATCATGATTGTGAGATTACGTAGAATGTTTACCAATGGTATCGATACTTTCACTTGAAAAGTTACTTTTTCCTAATGATTAGCTTGGACATTCTTGCTGTTCGATCAGGTTCGAGTCCAGTGCTTCCTAGTTATGTAAACTGGCCTTTCAACCTTCTTTCAAAGTAGCTTTTCTAACAGTATCGGAGTCTAACATATCGTTTTGTATATTCTGACAGCACAATCTGAGTTATACATTAAAATAAAGAGTTTTATTTCATTACAGTGCAGTGTAGTGCAGTGCAATAACTGCATTTCACTGTGTCAAATTTAGGTACGTTTCTATGTTGTCTCATATTTATCTTATTTACTGTAGATATTGTATTGTATTGTATTGTATTGTATCATATCATCTTTTTAAAAAATCTATTACATTTTTTTAGAATTTGTACCGTGTTAAATCATATTTCATTGTACTTCAGTACATCATATCATAATAAAGTGTTGTATTGTATTGTAGTGCACTGGGTTAAGTTAGGTCAGGTCAGGTTCCTTCAGGTTAGGTCAAGTTAGGTGAGGTCAAGTCAGGTCACTTTAGGTAAGATTAGGTTAAGTTAGATTAGGTTAAGTTAAATTATGTTATGTTAGATTAGATTTTAGGTTAGGTAAGGGTAGCTTACGTTAGGTTCAATTAAGTTGGGTCGGGTCAGGTCACTTTAGGTTAGGTTAAGTTAAATTAAGTTAGGTCAGATTAGGTCAGGTCAGGTCAGGTTAGGTTGGGTTAGGTTAGGTTGGGTTAGGTTAAGTTGGGTTAGGTTAGGTTAGGGTTAGGTTAGGTTAGCTTAGGTTAGGTTAGGTAAGCTTAGGTTAGGTTAGGTTAGGTTAGGTTAGGCTGGGTTAGGTTAGGTTAGGTTAGGTTAGGTTAGGTTAGCTTAGCTTAGGTTAGGTTAGGTTAGGTTAGGTTAGGTTAGTTTAGGTTAGGTTAGGTTAGGTTAGGTTAGGTTAAGTTAGGTTAGGTTAGGTTAGGTTGCCTGTTACAAAATAACATCCAATAACGATTTACTATCATTGACAGTGTTACGTAACACACATTGATTGTCTTCTGTTGAGGCTTAATTTTTACAACATTATGGAATGTATCTTCATCATCTTCTTCTCCATATTCTTAACCTTTCTAATTAATTTCATTGTCCTCACCACCACATAGTTTTTGTCAAGGTTGCCAACAGAACGTCTGCGAAAATATTACAATAAAACTAATACTATATTTTTATACCACGATAAACGAACTTTATTACTATTATTATTATTTTTTTTAAATATTAGTTTTACTTCTTTTCTAGAACCTAAACCTCCAAATTGCAGATAGCAAACTCAGCCCTGCTGCACAAAGAAAGAACAGCATCTCATGTTTATTCCACACGCCACTTTCTACACCAAATTTTATCGCAGTTAGTGCTGGCAATATAGCAGATGTCTTTTCTTTCTTTCTTTCTTTCTTTCTTTCTTTCTTTCTTTCTTTCTTTTTCTTTCTTTCTTCATTTCTTTCTTTCTCTCTCTCTCTTTCTTTTTTCTTTCTTCATTTCTTTCTTTCTTTCTTCTTTGTCTTTTCCTTCTTCCTTTCCTCTTCACTCATTCTTTCTTTTTCTTTCTTTTTGCTCTTTATATCTTTTACTTTTTTCCTCTTCTCTTGCTTTTTTTTTTCTTCTCTTGCTTTCTTTCTCTCTTCCTCTCTTCTTCCCTTTTCCTTTCCTTCTTTCTTTTTCGTTCTTTCTCACTTCCTTTCTTCCTTTCTGCATTTTTCTCTTTCATTTATCTCTTTCTTTGTTTCCCTCTTCCTCTCTTTCTTTTTCTTTCTTTGTTCCTCTCTTTCTTTTTTCTTCCAACTTTATTCTCTTTCTTTTTCTTTTTAAGTTTTATTCCTGTTTTCTTTAATTTAAATAATGTTTTCATTTACTCTGCCCTGATTTTCCAATTACTGTCTAATTCGAAGTAGAAAATAAACATGGCCCCAATTTGACCTCCTAACTTTATCTGCAGGTCTGGAGTAGTCGTGTGGGCGTGGAGAACAGGTTTCCTAAAGGAGAGAGCGTGGCGCTCTCCGCTCGGCGCCGTCCTCCCAGTATCAGCCTGTACGCCGGTGTCAACTTCAAAGAGTGGGTGGCTTTGATAACTACCTAAGGAACTTCTCAGGGGGTCAATCTGTTCGACTTAAGTCTGGAGAGAAAACTAGGCCTCAAATTTTCAGCCTTCATCTGCAGCAGCAGCCATGTACCGCTGCACCTCAACCTGTTTTGTCACTCCCCGCCCGGTGTAACCTGAGAAAAAGACACCAAGTTAAAAGATCCCCCCCGCCCCCAACCTCCAGTCCATCATTAGGTGCCTGATGTTACAACACTGTGAATTTTAGATTGCAGCCAGCCTACGCTTGAGAAAGAAACAGCCGTCCATCGCTGGTGTACGAAAGGAGTGAGTGAGTTACCCACTTTTATTTTACTCTCTCTTTCTCTCTCTCTCTCTCTCTAACACACACACACACACAAACACACGCTGAATTACTCATACACAGATATAAAGACAGAAAAAGCCCACAACTGCATGACTATATGTACACCAAACTCGCACGTGATAGCTCGCGCACCAGTGATCCACCAGTCACTCCGCTGAAGGACAAAAACCCGAGAACGTTCTGAACATGTCTGCACCCACACACAGAAAGGCAATCATTGACACACAAAAGACCGATGAACACAAAGACAAACACACCGGCGCACACATAGCTGCCTATGCACAAAAGGTATGTCAAAGGCCTGTATCTACCTCCTTCCCCAGCTCCCCGCCCCCAACATCCCGGACTCTTCCCTTAACTAATCCCCGCTTGCTCAAGCCTAATGCAATCGTGCATGCATGGCCTCTAGTTTGTATTTGAATCCCCGTTTTACACATGAAAGAAGAACCTGTTCTATTGAATTCACTGAGAAAAGGCCAGGGTTGCTGACAGTGGAGACGTTAACGACAAACAAAACACATCTCTGCTTTTCAACCTCTTAAAAAAAAAAAAAAAGAAAAAAAAATCCTCAGTAAAATTCAAAACGGCTGTAACATGATCCAACAAATAAGAAGACCAACTCATATTTCTTTCGATTTTACACAGCATCGAATATGAATTTTGTTTTTAAAAAAAGTTACACTTTTAAGTAATTGAAATATCTTTAACAACAGGAACAAGGGCAAATGTAGGCATGAAAACAACATTAGCAATGACAATTAAAAAGCCACTTAACAAATTAGTAACGGTCATCACAGGGAAAAAAAAAAACAAAAAACTTTCGTTCTCTATACTCGACAGTCTTTCTATACATATATAGACATATAGATTATACTAGTAACATAAATAGCGAAACTAAAAAAAAAAAAAAAAAGACTAAGTCTGGAGTCAGAACATAAACCTCTCTGTGTAGAAATGTTTAAAGTGACAGACAGTATTGGTCGAACTAACAATGATAAATTTATAATTTAAACACTGCTAAAGTAGATAACATTGTGACGGTTATAATAATAATAGATTACTATTGATATCATTATAAATATATGTATATATATTTTTTTCTTTTTTGTTTGCTATGTCAGTATTATTGCATTATACGATCAGATATACATGTGCCTCCCACTCTGTCTAAAAAAAAAAAAAAGCGGCCAACGAAGCGCTTTAACTGATACGATGGGACAATGAAAAACCAACGCCAGCTTAAAAAAAAAAAAGTCAAATAAATCGATAGTCAACGCCAGCTTAGCTGGAGGGAGTATTTTCTTCAACTCCCCAGTCTCCGTCACTAAAATTATATACATATTTACAATGCAAAAAGTTGAATGGCAAGCTCTCCGGTCCGTCCTCTTCGGGTATCGCTCTCTCCGTCTGCACCACTTCGCCTTTCTACCCCCGCTCCCCGCCTTCCGAACAATAGACAAATTGGGCATGCCGTAATGACGGTCGGGCCGCCCTCTAGCGGAGCATGCACACAGGCATCGACGTAAACAGCAGCAAAAAGCTGCATGGCTGAGAAGCATGCGCGCGAAATATGAACTCGCG
This sequence comes from Peronia verruculata, assembly GCA_038406235.1. Taxonomy (NCBI): domain Eukaryota; kingdom Metazoa; phylum Mollusca; class Gastropoda; order Systellommatophora; family Onchidiidae; genus Peronia; species Peronia verruculata. The sequence continues at coordinate 149,423 of JBCAUA010000022.1, read as the reverse complement.
GAAAAAAGTTTGAGGCGAAGCAGTTTTGGGGCCGTTCTTTCTGATCCCATTTGGGGCGCTAGGTTTGGTCGTAAGAGCTGGACTTTAGGTTATGTTGACATTCTGCTTTCCTTGTCTTGTTTCACATGCTAATTTTGGCCTTAATAACATTTGACGAGCATATCTTAGAGGGCTGCATGCCAACCTGTTTTTCCGTTCTTCCTGGTTTTTTTTTTTTTTTCCTCTCCCTCCTCCTGAACAGTAGATGACAAGGGCTTGCTGCCAAGCGGCTGCGCCTTTATCTACAAAATGCAGAGCCCAAGTTGTTGGGCCACCTCCTGTTCGAGTTTGGAGAAAAGAGAGTGGAACACAAAGAGCTGAAGATGTAATTTAAATTGTAATTTGACAAAGAAATTATTTTTGTGTATGAGCAAATGCAGAGAAGTTACTCACAGCTGTAACTGGCTGCATGAGAAAGAGAGGGAGATTTAAAAAAAAAAAAAAAAAGAAGAAGGAGAGGCAGGAGAGAACACAACGGGCCGAGCATTTCCCAGACACTAAAAGGTTTCTGTAATTGTTCTGCAAAGGTGCATGCATCTTTTATCTTGCCAGGAATCACGTGGAAACGTTGGGGGGAAGATACAAAAAAAGCTGGTCCTAATTGTGTTAGGATAACGGTCCCCTTTCTTTATTCTCGTGTTCTCCGTCCTATGCAGCTGTGCGTCGGGTCGCCGACATGCAAGACAAGCATCGTCCAGACGCCAGCTCTTCACAACATAAACAAGAGGCTAGGGGCAGCTGCTGGCAACATCAAGAACCGTGGCAAATAGATAAATAATCGCTGGGAAATGTTTTCATAAAAGACAGACCATTGTAAAGAGCGGTAGTTATTTTTTACCCTCCATCTTCGTCCTCGTGGCGAAGGGAGCGCGCCAGGCGCTGGTGGAACAATGTCCAACGTGCACTCACTTCCACCTCATGCCCTTTCTTCTAGCTCTCCTCCAAGCCAGCCTGTTTTGCCTTCCCCTCGCCAACTGAGCGTTCTTATTTGCGCCAAGGCCAGGACAGGCTTTAATTATGACCGTTAGACTGATTATTATGCAAAACCATCGCCAGTTGGCTTTGTCCGTGAGTTGCAGATGAATTCCTAACGACATTTTCAATTAGATGAAAAAACAGTAATAACCAGAAGTCGGCCAAAGCAGGTGGTAGAGGAACCTCTGGCGGCTGTTATGATTATGAACGTGCTCTGCTCTCATTTTCCCCCATCATCTCTTTCTCCAGAGAGCCAGGTCCCTTTTTGTTCTCAAGGACAGCAATCGTACAGAAAAAGGAAATAAACCCCGCCAAATCTGTCGCTAATAGGTGCAATCAGACCAACATTAGACAAGGAATTGGAGACTTTGTTTTGTCCACACCAGGCCTGGCTGACTAAAGCTGAGCAGTTTCATGCCAGCCCTAGGCGCGTGGCTCCTGGCGTCGGAGACGTCAGACATTTCAGGTCTTGCATATTCCAGCCCTGCCACTATTGTTGTACGCCCACCTCTCCAGCACAGAACGACATGCATTTGTGTGTTTGGGTGGTAATCTCGCCTGCTAATCTTGCCATCTCCTCTGTGGGACCCTATCGTCCTAATCTCGACGTACGCACTTACTCAGTGATCAGCTCCCCAGCGGTCGTCACCGCAGTTCTTAATTTCTATCCGTTACTGCAGCTTGAGAGGGCACTCTCCTGTCGGCTGTTTTTTTTTTAGTCATGCTATAACTTGGTTTGCCATCCATCCATCTACGTTCAGCTCTTGTTTGTATTTTTTTGTCTTTCTCTGCCTTCCTTCTGTCCTCCTGCCCCAAATTTCCCATGTGTGTGACAATGAGGAGAAACAAAGAAAACGTCTCTCAGGTCCCAACTGTTTCCTGTGACAGATTGGTTATGTTCTCCTTTCTGGTGGGGACGCTGGATTTTTTACTAAAATATTACTAATTTTTTGTGCTCATGACGTGCTGTAGTCATAGGCCATGCTCTGGCTCTTTTGAGTTAATTCTGAGGAGAAAGAAAACTTCCTGCATCAAAAACGATGAATGTTTCAAAAGGCCTAAAAAGAGTAAAGAAGCGAAAATGTTTTGCTGTGACCAAACATATTGAGGCCAGCAGATTTTCTTGGCCCCATACACGTCATATTTGCTATCATGAGCTTGTCAAAGTTGTGACGTGAGCAGAAAGATGGTTTTGGAAGGTGTGGCACTGTTGGTGTCGGCCAGATCACCTCGGACAATGGAGCACCCGTTCAGGCTCATTACTTGTCTGCCGCCTTCGGGTCTTCGCCCCTGTGCCAGCTCTCCAAAACGTCAAGATGCTGAAAGCTTAGCATCCCACTGTGTTCCCTCCCAAAGTTACGTTATCTTGGCTTTCTGAACAGCAATCTATTCTTTGGCTGAGTCCTCGGCTAAGAGGGGGCTATCATTGACTTCTGACGCCTCCCATTCTTCTAAGCGACCCCCAATTTCTTTTAGCATCCAAACAATACTATTAATACCATCCTACTACAGGCCTTTAGATTGTGTCCCCTGATTGGGAAAATGGGTCACGTCGCCCAAAAGAAGAGGTCCATTGTCAGGAATGGGAGGTAAGGTCAGAGAGCGGGCGTGTGCATAAGTGTGACTGATCAGATGGTGAAGAGGTTTGTGATTGTACGGTATAATTTCTATTCCCTCCCTCTTACTGTCTCTCTTTCTCTCTATCTCTTTTCCAAAGCCCCCCCCCCCCCCCATTCGACTTGAAGTCTTTTTTTTTCCCTTCTCTACTGCCTGCGGCTTGAGGGTATTTAAATAGTATTTGATTGCAGTCTTTAGAGGTGTAGGGGACCCTAAGAAGATTCTGCTGCAAGATAATTCACCAATTTATGCAGAATGTTGGGATGACACTCTTTTTCCCAAGTCAAAGACTCTGAAGACGATGGTGGATTAGTGAAGAAGGGGGAGTGGTGGCAAAGAGAGACAAGAGAAAAGAGAAGGCTTCGTTTGATGGGATGTTCAAGCTGGTGTGTGGTGGGAACTACTGACAGCAGGGGGGCGATAAATGAGGGTTTTTGTCCCCTTCTGATCTGTGTGGTCTTCTCTTCTTATTGTTCTCCCATCCACTTGTTTGTTTTTTTAACATCCTCTTAAGATAAATCGACCAATATTTTAATCACAAGGAAACTTAATGTGATTGTAATTCGAGGTATGAATAATATGATCGTGTTTGATCATAAGGCTTATATTGTCTAAGTGGAATCATGTAACAAAAGACAATTAAAACTGATGATTGCTGTGATGATATTGATGTTGTGGGTGGAAATGACTATAGTGGTATTAATTACGATAGTGAGGAGCCTATGGTATAGTGACAAATAGGCAGTTATGATAGGTCTGGTGATGCAATAACACAGTGGATAACTGCAGATGTTATTGCTTTGTTCCTAGAGATAACTGAGATGACGAAGAAGCTGATAATGTACATGGCACAGTTACTGGTTTATAAAGATGACAATACAACAGGTAAATAACTGTATAAGATGAAAATAGACAACAAAAAGCAACTCTGTAACAGGAATGTGATACTGCCTGGGTAGGAACCATGGAGTCTGAAGAAACAGCAGGAAAAGAATTACATCCTTTGGCATCAAAGTGTCTGGGGAAGATCCTTAACATCAAAGAGGAACTTCATACCAAATCACAAAGACAAGTACTATCAAGCATAGCATGCACGAGAAAGCTGCAGCAGCTCAGGCGCATCTCACGACAGCCAGATACCAAACCATCTAAACAGACTGCCTTCTTTAACAATCTATGGAAAGATGGACAGTGACCGACCAACGATGAATGGTAATCAAAGATCTGAGCCCCGATGCCACAAAATGGAGTTATGTTCCTGTGTTGGCTGCTGGCAAATCGTACTGGCCATCTTTGACTTCTGTATCTGAAGATGTGGACCCCTACGGGTCTAAGAGGTCTAGTCAACTCACTCTTCCTGACTGTTTACATATACTTACATCTCTCATGACCAGTATAGGGAGTAGGCCTGCAATCGATCTCGCCATCCTTGATTTGTTTGTTTGTTTGTTTGTTTGTTGGTCTTTGTAGATTTGAGAAAAACCTCAGAGTCCCCATTCCTTGAATTATGGATAATAAAGATAATTAAACTAGAGCCCAAATCAAAGTTTGTTTGGAACTCAAAGGAAACGACAGTTTTGTTAACATTTTGTAAGCAAATGTGACAAAGGAATTGGCATTGTCCCGATTATTGGACAGAGCTTTGTTTGGCATTCTCTCCTCTTTATATACTGCTGTTAGAGTACATAGATCAGATCAATACCTCAAGGCAGTTTCCAAAGCACAATGAATAATGGTACAGATCCAGAAATACAAAAACAAAGACAAAATGCTTAAATACAGGACACAAAATTGCTTATCTCTATGAATTCATAAAGTCTAACGATGGCGATGATGATAAATATGAGAACAGCAGTCATATCGATGACAATGGTGACAATATCATTGTGCTGGTAATGACAATGTATTTATGAAGGCGTACGTCGAACAATGAAATATCGAAATTCGATCTCTAGGCAATAGGCTGGTCTGCAGCGATTAGTTCACACCAAGTAAATGCAACAATTTAACAGCCGTTAGTTTCTTTTTTCACTCTATGTGTCAGTGCCAATCAATCATGTTACCATTCTGACCATACCAGTGTGATACCATCCATTATACCATAATGAGACAGGCGTAGTATTACACTATGTGAGTTTTCTTACATGTCATGATGTGTATATGGTTAAATGAGGAAGGCTGTCCTATTTCGAGCTCTAGTAGATCTAGAATTTTTGTTTATTGAATGATTAAATGTCAAATTGTCAGCTGTCTCTCTTAGGTTACGTTTGCGTCATAAAAGGCCTTTTTGCCGTCTGTCTGTCTGTCTAATAATCCATCTATTTAAATGTCACTTTCCTGATTGGTTGTCTCGTCTGTCTGTCTGTATGTTGGCTTGTCTTTCTATCTCATATCTCCTACCCATTTACTTATCCACTAATATAATACCCGGCCTACTTACCTCTAACACTTTGTTCTACCCTCACCTGTATGTCCTCATAGCTACTGCATCCTGTCTTATTGTACAGGTGAGTTATGTATCTATCATTCTGTTTCGCAAGTCTCCTTGGAAACACACACACTCTCTTTCTGTGTGTGTGTGTGTGTGTTTGTGTTTGTGTGTGTGTTTGTGTGTGTTTGTGTGTGTGTGTGTGGATTTGTCTCTAATTTTCAATACGTTTATCCTTGTTTTCTACTGCTTATCCCTCTATCTATACCCTGATCATTCCATCTCAGCGTAGCTCGCCTGTCTGTCTGTGTGACCATTTGTCTGTCTCAGTTATAGTGCAATCAACCAGTTAACAGCTAGCAATACTGGGAGAGAGAACATTGATAATGCAACATCCCTCTTTGCTCTTTTTCTTCCTTCGGTTCTTTCTCACTCGGTCTTCCTCTCTCTATCTATCTTACTATCGCTATGTCTTTTTGTTTACTCTTTCCTTTCCTTCCTCCCCCTCCCTTCCTCCCCCGTCCCTCACCCGGCCCGATCACCGCCGGCTCCACCTAACCCTAATTATCTCTTTATCAAGCGAATGGACACTGATACGGCTGTCACCTCCCACAGCATAAAAAAAAGGGTACAAAACGGCCACCTCACACCTCTGAATTACTGACCACCCTGGCTAAAACGGCTCCTCTGTGTGGGTCAATGAGAGGTCCAGTTGGTCGAGCGTTGACCACTGTCCGAGCTGTCGGGGTCAACATGTGGCTACTACAATGGAGAGGTGTGGCCAACAAAATGGCGCAGGGGATCCAGTCAGGGGTCTATGGTGGCAAACACATGACGGCCTGTGACAGCAAGCGGCGGTCGGGCACTGGAGGCTTTGACAAACCGGCGCTAAACGACGCGGCATATTTGGATGCTGTCTGAGAAGAGGGGATTTGTGGGATTCGGAAAGGGGGAAAGGGGGAGGGGGTGGAGGACAGAAAGTAAGGTATCAGATGCCGCATGCCGTGTTTTGCAACGATAAAATGTGGTCGTTTGTGTTGGGGTTTAACGGCATATCAGCACGATCACGTCTATATTGTGCCAAACATGGTAAGATACGTTTACACCTCCAGCATTTATTATTGATCAATAGGTTAAAAGGAAGGGACGTGAAATGGACGCCACGACACGTATTGTGGAATGGCAATAATATATATATATATATATTTTTTTTTTTGATCGGCAGATATAAAATAGAAGACGTTTTCATAAATTGCCAAATAAATAAATAAACAAATAAAATCTTTTAAAACAAAGCAAAACAAAAAATAAACAAACAAAAACAAAAGCAAAACAAGTAAAAAAAAACATAAAGAAAACAACAACAACAAAAAAAAAAAAGAAAAAAGAAAACAAACAAAGAAACAAACAAAAACGATTTTATACTTTATATCCATTGATTCATCTAACAATAATTAACTTAACAGATGTGTTTGCAGAAATCTCAAATGGTGGACTGGGGGATCGAGATAGAGAAGGGATAGGCAGAGAGCACCATGGAAAGTGAGAGAGAAAACGAGGAAGGAAGGCAAAGTACAAGAAAATAGAGATAGATACAATAAACAGGCAGACCGACAGATGGACAGACAGACCAAAGACAGTCTGATAGATAGATAGAGACTGTCTGATAGATAGATAGATAGATAGATAGATAGATAGATAGATAGATAGATAGATAGATAGATAGATAGATAGATA
>JBCAUA010000022.1:63484-101704 GCA_038406235.1 Peronia verruculata | reverse complement strand
CCAAGAAACGGGGGAAACCCCCCCCCCCCCCCCCTCACCACCATAATCCTCTTCTCTCTACCAGAGTATAAGAAACTGTACCAGAGTATGATTAAATGGGTAGTTCTCTCTTCCAACTGATACTGACTTGTTCCCTTCTCATTCATAAAATAGCTCTCTGAACAGAAAATGTGGAGGGTTTTTTTTTCTTTTTTTTTTTCATTATTCGAAGGGTTCCATGATCTCTGGGATAACTGTACAATTTCCCGCATTATATCACAATTGACAACCTAATAACACCTTACATTAAACCAAACTTCCACCACACCTTACATTAAACCAAACTTCCACCAGATAAAAATCAAATCATATGACAAGGAGAACAAGTGCACAATGTTGAACAATGGCTCAAATATTTGGGGAGTCACCAACCTCTACATTCACAGTGCCTGCCACATGTTTCACTATGGTAAGTGCATCCATACTGACTTTACCATCACATCCCCATCTCTGAATAAAACCTTACAGTCCAAGTTCCAGACAATACTATATTCTTGCCATCTTATACTATCTTAGGCTTAAAAATTTTCAGAATCTAGTAATGCTCAGGCATGATTTGGAAACTGAAGCCTACACAGACTTTTACAGGCTTACCCACTTAAATAGGTTTAACGCTCTTCTTGTTGTTGTTGTTTTAAAGATTTAAACACTATTCATAAAAGAAAAAATAACATTTTTAATTACTTTGAATTTGTTTTTGTTTCTTAAAAGTTAAATAACATTCACAATAACCTCTTATAGTTTTCTATAAAATTCAGTTTTTAATATTGTGGAAATGAGCAAGCATAATTTCATTTCTCCCTTCCGTATCCCTTAAAAAAAAAAAAAAAAAATTCCTGATTACTGAGAAAAAAGATGGGGGATAAGCTTTGAAATCTCCCTTGGCTGTTCATCTTGAGACAGTATAAATAATTGAATGAAAACACATTTCTTACTAAAGTCATGTATTTTTGACAATGACAATGTTTTTTTCGGAGCTGTTTTACAAAAGACTAAGGTTTGCTCCATGGAAAACTTGCAGTCCTCAGTCACACAAACCTGCCAGACACACATGACATTACACACTGACTGTTGGCAATTTAAAAACCTGTAACTTACTAGTGCAAAGAATACAGCATGGAAGTATGGACTGGTCAAGAGTGCACACTCAAGACCCAATACACATAATACCTCTGTATCTATGACACATGGTCTTTACAATGTCTCTCAAGTGTTTGCCACTTTGGCGTAGCCAACTTTCTTGTGTCCTCTTTGTCTGGCTGTCTCAGGGACTTTATTCCTCCTTAAAATCAAGTTTTTAAACTCAGGACACCTACAGTGTGACCCTGCATATAAATTTATAATAATAAGAGTGAGCTCGGCACTGCTCTGCCGCTGTGTCAAATCAACTGTGGGTGCATTTTGCTGACAAGTAGCACAGACGGTGATCCTCCCAGCTGGGCTAAGGGAGGACACCTGTGAAATACTGTGGTGACTAGTAGTAGTATGAATACCGACATCCATGGTGACTAAGAGCTACAGTCTAAGGACAAGCATAGGCAAGAATGAGCAAACTGACCTAGTCTAGCTTTAACATAAAAAGCCAACAAACACTGCATATATCTAAAGGTGAGACAATCACACTGAGTTGGTTAATACAGAATTGGAAACAAAAGTTACTGAGAACATTTAAGATAACAAATGAGGAAAGAAAAAAATAGCGTAGGGACAAATTATTAGCACTTTAAAATACACTTTTAGAAACAACTCAATTGGAGACAGCATGAGAAAATTCAGAAGTTTTTTTAACAATCTTTTCTTTTTAAACCAGATCTTTCAGTTCACAAAAATTAAATCAAGAATATATTTTACAAATGAGAAAAGAAAATTATAAGAAGCTTAGGAGAACGTGGGGTTGAAAGAAAATGCAAAAATAAAAGAGAAATAAAGAGAGAAATGAATGCAACGCTCTTACCAAATTCTTCTAGAACAAATATTCCACCTTTCTGTGTGAAACATTTCCGGATGCTGGCAAGGTCAATAAACAACTGAAAGAAAAAACCATGGTACAAACATAACAGAACAGAACAGAAAGGAAATGGTCTGCTGCTGCCACTACACCAACATGGAAGACACTCTCATCTAATGGACACGCTCATACATACACACACACATACACACCAAAATAATAATGTATATCCACTCTAATAATAAAAAGATAATGAAACACACACACACACAAAAAAAAAGAATATAAAGATGACAGACTTTTCAGATGGAAGGAGAGATGGGAAGACATAAGGGAGGGATGAAGCTGTGCTCTGAGGTATATGAGGAGATGAACAGAGAGAGAGAGAGAGAGAGAGAAAGAGTCAGAGAGAGGAAAGGAAAGAAAAAATTGCTATCAACCACTTGTGGGAAAGAGTTCTGAAAAATCGCCAGTTAAAGTGAATTAGTCATTCAGTGAAAATAAGTTCTATGTTCTCTGTTTTCAAGCAGGCTGTTCCTGAAAAACGGTGGGCTTGGACCTCTAGAAACAGAACGGAGACAAGAATCAATACTTTCTAGATTCGTTTCTCTGCATTTTTTTCATGTAAAAAGAAAAAGAATGTCATGCATAAAGGCAAATAAAATAGTCCAAATTTCTGTGAAAAGACAGGAAACTGTTTCCTATGACTATTAATCTGACCAAAACGGTCTCAAAAGTTGACCATTTCAAAGTCGAAACTGCCTCTGCCCCTAGCCATAGGGGAAGTATTTCTAAATCTTAACCATCTTCAATCCTTTGGAAACTGAACTGGTTATGTTACATGTCCAAGTCGTCTGTTGTCAAACATGATCAAATGATGCTTCACAGTAGCCAGTTTGTTTCTCAGATGAAACAGTCAGGCAATGAATTTTGGAGAGGAAAGAAAAAGGGGGGGTTCATTTCAATTGATAAGACTAAAATAATTTTCTTTTTATTTTGAAACTTCTAGATTTCTTTGACTTTTCTTAATGTCTAAATCCTCTCTTGTTATTAGTCCTAACTTTTTAAGCAAGTTATGTTTACTCTCTCATCAGTTTGAAACTAAATCCCATTTAGCATGGAAAGAAAAAGTTCCTGGTCTTATGCATGGTTAATGTCAAATGTCCTAAGCATCATTTGACCACGTTAAGCAAAAAAAATATAGAGATATATATCCAAATGGGGTTTAAAAAGTGAAATTATGATAAAATGTTTCTCACAAGTGGCTACCACCTGACCAGACAACAATAAAGGCAGGCCAACTAGAAGCTTTGTGCTGATCAAGAGGGGGGAAAAAAACACTCTTAAACATTCTGGATAGAATGATCACTCTGCAATTTTAAATTCTGTTTTTCTATGCTGTGCTATGTATAAAGAGATGACGAAACTGACTTAAATTCATTATAATTCTTACAAATTCAGCAATTAAATCTGAAACTTCCTTAAAACTGTCCTGTTGATCTTGCATGCATTGTAAGATAATAGTGAGGAATGACCGCACTTTGTGCTCTATAAGAATTCCAGAACATCCTTTTGTTATATCAGCACTTAAGCGTGAAGATGAGCAATTTTTGCAGTCTTTTTTTATTCCTTGTCCGGAACATTATTAGAAATGTTGTCCTATTTTTTGTTCAAAACATAAGTAAATACATTGGGTATATTATCTTCCCTGTCATAATAACAGGTGTATGAAATGTTAAGTCCAGGGTCACTGTCAGTTTTATATATGAAACAGAAGTGGAGACTGAGAGTATGAAGTTTGTAAATGAGAGTGATGGCAATTCCGTTTGCAATTTTTAATTTAGTGTAAGCTGACAAAAATGTAAAAAAAAAAAAAAATGACTTACACAATGTTTTCATTAAGATACATACAACTGGGAAATCAGTTGTTTATTTAATATTAGGTTTCCTGCCACTCATTCTATTTTTGTTACAACTGCTAACATTAGGTCTTGGCTAAAGTTTACATGTTTGTTAACAGAACAATCAAACTGAAAATCTGTGAACTTTATACTGTGAATAAATCACCTAAACATTTAAAATATATCAGAATTTGACTTCTGTGAAAAGGAGTGAAGTTTGACATCTTGTCCACATATGAATTCAAATTCAAAATTACAAGTGAAGTTAAAGTTTACTCTCCAATAAATATTAGGCAAGTATCCATCCAGAACAGCTAAAGATTTGACAATACCAAACAACAGATGGGATCCCAGAAAGCATATCAAAGTACAATCAAGCATTCCAAGTGTTCGAACAAATAACATGTACAGGTGACCAGGCACTCGGCAGCAGTTACCTCCCTTCACTTCTGTGATCTGTAATACTACCGTCTCCATATTTCATTGTCAGTATCATCAAATCAAAAGGTTCAATGGTGACTTAATGTTAATAATTTGGCCAAAATTTTTAAAAGTTTTTTTCAATCAGTGCAACAAGCTTTTCTCACAAAGTTGTCAGTTTAAACCCAAAGATGTAGGCTGAAATATTTTCAATTATTATTGAAAGTATCTTTAAAATAAATTATCTGGGACCCTTCTTTGAATAATATCTTTAGAGAAAAAAAAAAGGGTTTAAAAAAAAAAGAAAATGCTAAGAACAACCATTCCTATTTTCACACTTTCCAAATCAAAATAAGTGATGATCAGGCACACACAGAGAATATGAACATAAATAACAAAAAATAATAATAATAACTAGGGGGAAAAGTTTACAAATAAACCACTGATCTACACATGTGAACTACACGATGAAATGAGAGACAGGAGCACATCACTCTTTCTACACACACAGAATATCTGATTATGTACAAAGGGTTGGTTTCATTGATTTGGTGCTTAGTATAGAAAAAAGAGGAGTAATCTTTACCTCCATCTCCTGAAGGCCACAGCAGGAAAGGGGTGCAAAAGATGGCAGAAAGACAAGAAAGGGCATGTCAAGTAAAAATTTAAAAGATTTTTTTTTTCTTTAATAGAACAAAAACAAAAAAAAAATTAATTAAAGAACAAAATAGGATAAACAAATAAGTAAATATTTCATTCTCAATGGATGATTTACAGAAAAAAAATAATAATAATAATGCTAGTATGATAAACCTGTATCAAAATATCTGTAATTTTCCTCTTTGAGAGTAGCTGTACTTTTCCTGTACCACAAGCTCAGATATACAGTGTCCTCTCGATAAACTTTCCTTACGAACTGATTCATGAAATCTGCTCTCACATGACAACAAAATCAAACGCTCAAAATTTTTTAAATTATGCTGGCTCAAATTTTTCAAATAACATATATCTACTCTACAACTTTCTGTCAGTCTACTGTCAAGGAGGAAAATGAGGGCAGAAGGAAACAGAAGAACTGAAAAGAAAGAAAGAAAGAACCAAAAAAAAAAAAAAAAGAAAAGAACAAAACAAAACAAAAAAACAGGGAAGTGGCAAATGTAGCCTGCTCGCTGTTATGGTAAAAAAAAAAAAAAAATTTCGGGAGAAAAAAATTTCCAACAAAAGCATAACAATATAAGAAACATTTCAAATAATCAGCTTTCATAGTTGAGAATATGAAAGAATGAAGTAGAAAAATCGAAATAAAAAAAAAAAAAAAAAGAAGAATTGTTATGTTCCAGTATGGAATTATGCAATTAAATAATAAGAATCAAAAACCCCCAAAGAGCAAGTGACTGTTTTCACTTTTAAAATAGAATTCTGGATGAGAAAAATTACTTGAAAATTTCTTTAATATCTACATGAATGAAAAATATAAAAAACATTATTGTTCCACATTCCAGCCAAGTTCCAACTTCAACTCTTAATAGTTACTGAATAAAGTATCAAATCTATTTTCATTGCTTGAGGCACTTGAACAATCCTAAATGTCAACATTTTATTAATTTCAGTCAAAAGATAACAGTGCCGCAACAATATTTATAATTAGCATTAAAAAAAAAAAAAAAAGCAAAACAGAATCCATCCCTCAAAAAAGAAGAAAAATTGCAGTGCAGACTGGCATGATTGTAAATAAACAAGGATGGAGATGTATGTGCAAAGAGAGGAGCTTTGAATTATCATCAAAATAGAAACACCAAAAAACATCACAAACACATATGCAAGATCAGAGATTCTCAGTCAGTCTGTGACCAGACAAACAACAAAGACAAAGAACAAAAACAAAGAATCAATGAAACATACAAATCTGTTTTTTTACCAAGTTTGTTTAAAAACAAAAAACACCTATTCAAAACAGTAAACAAATGATTCTATTTTTTTTTTTTTTTTCAAACTGACTAGTGGCATAGCTATGCATAAAATTAAATATGTCAGTGTTGATAATATCTCCTTTGCAAACAAATCTGTTAATTTAAAAAAAAAAAAAAAATTCACTCATCAGCAATTATTAAGTTCATTATGGTTGTTAATATATTAACCATTAGACTGCCCAAGGTCTGAAATCATGTGCCCCTAACTGACTGTCCCTGAAATCGAGTGGTACTTTGGCTAAAAACTGTTGCTATTGCCTGGCAAACCAGCCCAAACAATCCACAATGAAACATTTCATATCTTCAATACAGATTTATCAGCACTGGCAGTTAAGATAAAATAGACTTTTATAAGTGGACAGTCAAATGATAAAATACATGTTTCACTACCACTGAAATAGAGATTATAGCAATGCAATGAGAGAGACAGAGAGAGAAACTAATTAAGTGGGCCGAACTGTTAAAAATGCTTCTGGAAAAACTTCTGACATTGAACCCATCCCTTTGAAGACCAGTACATGTGGTAATGAAAATCCTTCCTAACCATTACAGGAAAAAAGTGAAACACAGGCAAAATTTCTGTCCATTTACTTCTTTCTTTCTTTCTTTATTGTTTTTGTTTAAAGATGCAGGAACACCAATCACGTGACCCTCATATAACTGGTACAAAATGAATGAAACCCATTAGAAGCAAATGCTTGCTCTTGTTCTAGTGTTTACGTTCATGGATTGACAAAAAACCTTCAAAAATTTTCAGACGCTTAAAATGAATTTCATCTGACCTGATCCATTCATGAGAATGAAAATGAATTGCCTGCTTTCACCTGTCAGCTGCGTGATCCCCCTGACTGCAAAAGAGTAACTTAACTAGCACAAAGAATAAATGCCAATCTTAACAATGTTGTTGAAGATTTGCCTCATACTCCATCATTGGCCCATCCCTCGCCCCATCACTTCTATCTTCCCCCATGACAACTTAAATTTTGTCATATGAAGGAATAACAGAAAGAAAAAGAACAAACAAAGAAAATGAGAAGAGCATCTTCAGAATATAGCAAGCTTCAACTCTTATAAATGGCAGAAAAACAGCCAAAAATTCACCGGAGAAATACATCCTGGTTGCTTATAAAGCTGAACAAAACAGTGTTTTATAAAACTGTGAAAAGTTTATGTTTACCCAAAAAAAAGAACAAAATGGACAGATAAAGTGTTTGCTGATCAACTGTGTTCAGGGCTTGGCTGGTGCTGAAAGATTAATCATTCACACTGCATTCAAACCAGCATTCCATACAACAGTAACAACAGCAATTACATTACAATAAAAAAAGTTCTATATTGGCTTAAAAAAAAGAAGTGATTGATAATGTCGCAAGCAATGGTCAGGTACTCGTGACCTTGTTAATGTGCCAGGGAATGTTGGTGAGATCAAGTTAGAAGTGCGCCACCTGTCACAATACAATAGAGGGAGACAAAACAAGGCGTACTCAAAAAGTGTCATGGATAGAGATGACACAAAACAAACCAAAAACATCTTTTTTTTTTTTTTAAATATAGTTTCAAATCTAAAGCCAGAACGACGTCAACTTATTGAGGTTTCTTTTTTTTTTCAATCTGTGAATTTCTACTTTTTAATACCAATGTTCCAAAATACAGATGGCCAGCATTAAAATTCTGAATGATGGTCCGAGTTCTTTGGCTTTCGTGAAAATCACATATGCAATCCACCGTCAATGTTAAATCTAAGCATTTAAGACAGAAAGAAAAAAATGCATGCAATGCTATTGACTGAAGGCAGCAGGCAGAAATTTGAGAAAGGAATAAGCAAATACACCCCCTGATTTGTATTTCAGGTTTCTCTTCCACAAATAATATGTAATCCACAAGTTGGATGAGTAAAGAGACAGTATGTTCTCAATCATATCTGTATCCCATCAAAAATTTGATAAAACATCATTGTTAGACCCGGTGCTGTTGTTTTTGTTTCTTGCACTTCATTTGTTCACAACTGGGTTTAAATATTGTTTTAAGGAAACTTTAAGCATTACTTTTGTCTTTCGACTGCTTACCAGTGAGTGGGGGAGGAAAACAAATTTACAGTTGATAAAATAAGTTTTCACTGAACTGTAACAAATGGGCACAAATCTACAGAGTGAATATGCTGCTGTTTGACTATACATGGTTGCTATTTAATCTTTTCACATCAAAACACCTCACAAATTACAGAGGAAATCCGTCACGTAAGTCCGACAAATTCCAGCACTTTCGAGGCAAATTTAAGGACGTCCTATGATATAAATTTCCAAGAACTGATTTCTTTCTTTTCCTTAAGAACATTCTTTTAACAGAACAATAATCTGTGTTAACTCTCTACAAAACCAGATCTTCACTTAAAACAGTAAGTAATTGTGCTTTTCAAAACGCACTTGGACCACTGCTTCTTTTTTCAATGGCAAGTAAGTGATAACAAGCTGCAAAACTAGGTACAGAATGGATTGCATATGTTTTGGACAAAGGAACCATTTTATCTACAGACTGAAAAGCCAACAAATTTTGTACTGTGCCATTCAAATCTGACAAAAGCTGTAGAATAAACATAAATAAATAACTAGATAAAGTGTGTAAGTCACAAATATTAATAATAAAAATGAACAGAATGGGGAGGGGGGAAAATGAGTTGGTTAAATGTTACTGCACGTGACATATACACAAGACTCCGCACAATGGCACCAGAAGCTGTCACAATGCGACCATTCATACATAAAAGTATAAAAAAATATATATATATAATAAACTGAAGTTGCACAAGTACACAGAAGATGGTTTTATAAAAATGTCCTTCTTTCTTTTTCAATGAAGGAGCAAAATAAGAAATTAAATCAACAATACGTAATTATCAAATCAAAGACAAAACAAAGAAAAAAAATGTACAGCTGAAGTGACACAGCGAGCAGGAGGCACCAACACCAGACAGAAAGATAAAGAGAGAAAATGGGGGGAAAATACATAGAACTCTGTCCAGTCCAGTTTAAATAGTGTACTACTGTCCTATGCTATATTCTAACCTCTACCTCAATCCAACTTCTGTTATTATTTTTTTCTTCCTCTCCTATTACCAAGACTAATGTAGTCTATGAGTATATAACATTTTGAAACATAATAATTTCTGAATGAAATTGATACAGATATAAATGGAGAGCCTTGCATTGAAAGTTACAGGTGAACACAATTTGTCAAGTCACTTTCGCAATGCGAAGCTGCATGAGATACAAAACAAAATACAAGACATGATAAAATTTCGGTGAGTCAAGATTAAAATGGCATGTGGCAAGACATTCGCGTCACAGAGACAGAATGGAAAGATCAGTATTAAAGATGGGAATTAAAAAGATGGAAGAAATGAGAGGGGGGAAAAAAAAAAAAGACACATCATCACTGAATGATAATAGATTCAGGGTATGGTATCAAATTGGAAAAGGCTGACATAAATATTCTGGATCAACATAACATAAATGATGAACATTTAAGGATGTCTAACACACTTAAATAGGTTTTCTACAGATAATAGACAAAACCTATTCTGCTATAAAATAATTATTTTGTTTTCTTCTCCAAACTGAAGTCTTTTTCCATTTCTCATGTCTAAATCCAGAGGAAGTATAAAGAATATTTCTATACTACAAAATCATTTATTCAGTATTTAGTTTGATAAATTGTTGACTACTGTCTCGTAGAACAAAACTAATGGCATATAACTACGACAAAAAGTAGCTGCTTACCTTGCTGTTCTGAAGGAGAAGGCCGATTCCCTCCATACATACTTGCAGCAACCCTCCTTCCTTGGTTTTCAGATCTTGTACTGGAAATTCACCTCCCAGCTCAGGTCCTACGTACACAAACAATTTAGTTTTGTTATTGTAAAGAGCACAGAAATATCACAACTCAGTCCCTCACCTATCAAGATCCAAGTATGTTCAAGCTGTTTTTTTGTTTTTTTGGTTAAGTCATACATTTACAGGATTACATACATATTGTGCTGAACAAAGATTGTAGTGGTCAGATCTAATGGGCACAAAATAACTTACTGACAACTGTAAGGATACTGGTTCTCAAGGCCAGAAAATTCAATCCAAGCCCTCTGCAGCTATCTTTCTTCAATTACTTTCTATGTAAATTCAACAGCTATCGCTCTTGATTCATTTCCCAAATAAAAGAGTTATTCCATATTTATTACCATGTGTACTAATTAGGTAAATATAAGTAGCAACAGACTCAAAGCATGGACAAAACACAACTATGTTTGCAGTAATAGGAACTATTTTTAAACTTTTAACAATCATAACAACTAAGAACAGTTTCTACAACAGAAAGAACTAAATGAAAAGCATCTTTTCCCATTTAAACCATAACATAAAGATAATGCTGCTTTGCAACTATCTCAATACTGTATAGGACAGCACAACATCTAACGACACCCAAATTCTGGAGGGAATCGGGACTGGTATATTAAAATCATCTGAAACATTCATTCCAGACCTACCCTGCATGTTATTTGAAGAACAGAAAAATAAACCTTCATGGACTTTTTTAAAAAAAAAAAAACCTCAGTACAAAAGTGAATATAATCAATGTTTCTCAAAATAGAACTAAGTGTCCAACTCTGTCACAAAATAACATATGGTTCCTACAAAGAGCACGGGTACTGAACAGGAAAAGGAGATAAAAAAGTAGCAGTTACTGTTTGTCAAACCTGGCAGCCGCCCAGTGTTTCTACTTGCAGCTTTTTCCATGGATTCTTTCACAGAGAAATACAGTTCTCGACACTGAAAATGAAAGGCATAGATCTGTTAATTAATGCAATGCAGCATGTGTGGTACATGTTTTTATACATGACTTTATAACTTTTACATTGACTGTGTACATATATGCACAAATTTGACTGCCTGATGTGAAGGCTCATTCATGTGCAGCGCATTTTGTATGGCCATAATACCACCATGATTCAAAATACAGCAAGTTTGATTCACACGATCTCACCTTTTTATTTACATATCCTGCACTTTTTATCATCACAACCGGACTGGTGACAATGTCTTTTGTGTTATGTGCTGTGCAGATTTTGAGGATGACTGATAGATTTATTGTTGTCTCTAACTGAAGAATTAAACGGCAATCATTTATGGCTGATGTGAGTTTAAAAATTGAAGTCAAATACATTACAGGGTAAATTTTGGGTGCAGGGCAGGAAGCATCATCATTTCTTGTTACTGCTTTCTTTGTTTGCTTTTATGGTTATTCTCTATCAAAGGAAGATAAACACCACTAAAATCTTAAAAAATCTATAAAGTCTGCTTCATTGAAGTCTGCTGACATTTTGGAAAAACTTTTGACATCATAAAAATAGGTCCTAACTAGGACATCTAAAAGCATATGAGGAGTGAACAAGAAACCCAGAAAAAAAAAAGTGACAATAGACAACCCTTTGCCCCAACAAGGCATCATATAAATAGTCCAGTCTGAGAAAGCCCCTTTCATTTCAACATGATATGATACCTGCAACGCAATGGTGGGAAGGCAGAGGATAAAAAGGTAATGTCTCAGTAAATATTTCATTTGTGGTCATGTAAACCAAGATGATGGAACGTTACACAACAGAGTGATGAATTTTCTATCCATTCTGCTCTGAAATCAGATGAAATAGCAAAAGAAAAAAAAAAAACCTCTCTTAGTTGTTACAGAAAAGAAGATGGAAACAGGACAAACCAATCACGTGATAGTCTCTCCAGTACAAGTTTTCACTAACCTTTTTAGTATAGAACTGGTTGAGCTGAACTTTATCCTGGTTCTTCCTCCACAAGCACAGCACTTTGGTTTTGGGACAGTAGGTCATGTTCACCAGCTTCTCAAACCACCATCGGTCATGGATGGCACCCGTCACACTCCTCAAGAGCAAGCAGTCATCACATACCTGAAATGCATATCCCAGTTTATAGCTGATAGGTTAATGAGCCACTTTCTCTAAGCCAGCCAAATACCAGGTACATAAAATAATGAAACAAATATTGTGAAGAAGGAAAAAAAAAAAAAGATACTTTTGCCTTTTTCATTCAAATAAGACAATAAAAAATTTTGGGAAGGGAAAGAAAAAATTAAAGATATGATGAAAATTATTTTCTTCTAATTATAATAATTTTTCTATAACTCATTTGTTCCACATTATTCAAATTTAAAGTGCAAAAAATGATTTTATTTCTCCTATGCTCTGATTGTTTCACATCTCTTAGGTCTGGGCAGGACAAACAGTTTGACTGAAAAAAAAAAAGATTCACTGACTACCTTGAAGAAAATATGGGCATCAAATTGACAGGATGTAAGCAAATGATAATTTTTCTACTAGTCAAAATGGAAAATAAGAAATGGAAAAAAAAATCTTCACAGAATACAGTGATGTCAGTTTCATTAAAAGTGTGAAAATCTTATCAGGTTGATCAGGCCATCCAGCTACACAATATCAAACAGAAAACTAAGCCTACCAGTTCTATGTTGACATTGACAATTTCCATGGAAATCTGGGTTGGCAACAGGCTTACCAAGAGATGTTTTGTTTGAACAAACAGTACAAAACAATAAAAAAGTGCCCTATGCAGTGCCATCATCAGTTTTTCAATGCGGAGTGTGACTACTTTGATTACATGTGGATAATACCCGGGAATAACTCTCTATCTAGTCTTTTCTCAGACCATGGTCATATATTTTGTTTTTATTGTGGGATTCAAAAGTTGTTTATCAATAAACAGTCCTCACATAATCACTGACTGAATATTGTCAAGTTTGAGGAACTAAATGCTACAAGGTTCATGCTTATAATTCTAAATGACCTGCTGAAAGATAGGCCCAGCCCAGACTGGTCCTCACAATGAGCATATGTAGGATATCCAAATTCCATGTCTGTGTTGGTTGTGAAAGATTTGCATAATTTAAAATAAAAAAAACCCACTCAATCAGCCCACCAACTAATCAAAAACAGAAGCTTCTGTGATAACCTGAATGCCAAATTTCTAACTCAGTCTGAAATTTGACATCCTTGAAAACACATATCACTATATTATTTGTGTGTCTCCAAAATTTTCTTCGGCTCAATAAACATTTTGCAACAACAACATTAATTATTTTACATCTCTCTACACCTGTACGCAAATAACAAAAGCCAACACTTCAATATTTTACCCATGCCTCCTACCTCCATAAAGAGCATGTCTCCTGTGTTGTCAGTGCCCCAGTGGACAGTGAAAGACTGTTTTTGCATTCTACGACTGCACATAGGCTTCAGATCAATATCATTGCCATACTGTGGAAGAAAAAAACATGGGGGAGGGGGGAGAGAAAGTTTCAGTGATATTTGTCATGAAAAACAAAATTCGCTGTCATTCTTAAAAAGTTAAAAAACAACACTAGAACTACAACACAAACAGAAAACTAGTGAACTATTTAATTTGCCAAGAGAGAGATAGAAAACTCTTCTTAGTAAAGTATGCTTGAAGGGGTCATCATGGTAATTTTGGCTGTGGCAAACAATTTTTATGCTGAGTAATTCTCTGTTTTGATATATGAGTAATACTGATAGAAAAAATATTGACTGGTACCATGACTTTGGCTCAGTAAGAGAGAAGGGGGAAAAAAAACAAGAAGAGAGAGAGAGTGAGAGAGGAAAAAGAAAAAGGGGAGAGAGGAAAAGGAAAACAAGAGGGGGAAAGAGAGGGACAAAAAGAGGGAGAGACACTATGTGTGCTTGTGTGTATTGTAAACATATTGTATATGCAGCCTACCAAATGCTGTATGTTGTCAAGCAAGTTGTTGATATCCTGGCTGTGCTGCAGACCAATGTGAGATTTGCCCAGCAAGCGGCGGACTTTCTTCTTAATCTCATTTTTAGGCACTCGCATCATCAGCATAAAGGCTGCCTGGTTGTAGAGCATCACTGACAGCAGCCTGTCCTCATCAAACTCCAGTCTCTTCTTCTCCAAATCACCCAGTGAGTTGTATCTGAAATTCACATCAGCATCATTAGCCTACAGTTCTTCTGTCACTTGAAATATAATCAATCATTAGAAATTCATAGATATTATTATTGCAATAATTACACTAGCTCTTATAACAAGAGCTTAAGTCATTTTCAGCACTTCTGGGATAATGTTTATAGATGGTTTCTGAGAAATGTTTTTTGTACAAAATTTCACAGTCTAGAAATGAAGAGAATAACAAGTAAGATTCCAAATCCTCTAAGTGCAGAATAATATGGGAAGGGGACAGATATAAATCTTGATAAAGGAAATTCAACTGCAGGTGATGTCCCGTGCCAAAGCAAATGTACTATAAGATATTGTCGATAACATGTTTCTGTTAACAATTAATTGAGTCAAGATTTCAAATTTCTATTAGTGGCGAATGATATGAGTTGAGGATAGATGTAAATCTTAATAACACAATGTTCTAGCTGTGGCCGACAACCTGTGCCAGGGCAAATATCTCGTAGGGTACATTTGGGTGTCATCATTTCTCTGCTAACAAATAACTGAACAGATCATAGTCCTACCTTTCCATCATTTCCGAGGGTCGCTGGTCCATGCCAATGATGTCCCTCTCCTGGGCCACTGCATCCAAGAACATGTCCTCCCAGAACTGCATGTGGTCCCACACTCGTGACCTGTCCTTACCTACTAGACCTTCAAACAGATAGGTTCTGGTCTGTACACTGTCAGCTGTTAATCCCACAGCGCCTGTATGGACCAACTTGCCCTCATGGTAGCGGTACCCAGAGCTGTAAGCACTCTTTGTGCTCCACACACTGGAAGAACGGCTGCGGCGGGGATGCATGCCTCCCGGCTAATGGACGAATATGAGTAAACATTACCATAACTATAATATAATTATGTCTAAATCTAACCTAATTCAACAAAAATTTGCAAACCAACAAAGTTTTATTTGACCATAATTCCAAATTTAAGGCATTCAATTGAACCTGGCTCACTGGTTTATGTTTTAATCATCTAACATCTTTCAGATTTTTCGAAAACTACAGCTTTCCGAATTGCTGAAATTGAAGCTGGAGAATGAACTAGATTCTTTACAAGCAATGATTTTATAGTAAAAATTTCACTGCAGTTATAACTAAATAAAAATCTTGTGTTTATTTTTGTTTGAATTCCTTGTTATCTAAAAGTAAATATCAAGATTTGGACTTCAGCTGACCAAGTTCTATATCTAAAAGGTTTGTGGTTATCATTTCCTACCCAGTTAGTTTCCATCTCGCTGTCAGACAAAGCAGAGCGAATACTTTGGTGATTGATGCGTTGCCTCCGTTTCTCCCCATCATCTTTCTCTGAGCTAGTGCTCACCAGGGTGCTGGCCTCGGACATCTCAGAATCCACACTGTTAAACTTGCGGTCCAACTTGCCAGCTTTCATCAACTCCTGTATCACATAAGAGATTTAATCTTTTATACAGGACAATCACATCTCATAATATGTCACTGCAACCAGATCAAATGACTACTAATCCCAAATGTTTCATGTATAGAGTTATTGGTGTTAATGACTAAGAAAGTGAGTGAACATCACTGTGGAGAAAGAAATGATTAAGCTGGGAAGCCTCTTTGTTGAGATCGTCACCCTCAAAGAAAACTCTTATGATCATATAGTCAGTAAAGTACATTTGATCAATAACAGCCTCCTTTGACATCCTGATTCACTTAATATGGCTGAGTGACATGTTATATCACTTCTGTAAAATTCAGATCAAAATAGTTAGATGAAATAATGATTTCAAACAGGGCATGTTGGACAATTCAGACACTACAAGTAATGTCTCTGTGGCACAAGAAAATAGGAGAATAGATAGGCAGTTATATTTTTCATGCTTTTTCTTAGCCCTCCTTCATTTTCCCAAATAAGCTGTCTTCTGTCTGCATTTCATGCATTCCCAGTTCTATCTGCAGTTAAAGATTTCAAATGACTGTTTATTCATGCAATAAAGGTCATTGCTAACTTGCCTTGGATTTAAATCTTTTCTCTTTGGATGAGATATTATGTACATAAGAGAAGTAAACATTTTCCAAAGAAAAAAAGCATTTTCTGGTCTGGCTCTAAGGACAAAAATCAGAGTTGTCAGTCAGTTACA
Organism: Peronia verruculata; assembly: GCA_038406235.1. Taxonomy (NCBI): domain Eukaryota; kingdom Metazoa; phylum Mollusca; class Gastropoda; order Systellommatophora; family Onchidiidae; genus Peronia; species Peronia verruculata. The sequence goes on along the minus strand of JBCAUA010000022.1, from coordinate 85,253 downwards.
AATAATACTGATGAGTTTTACAATAAAACTTTCATCTAAGACTTTATCACATCGCTATAAAAAAAATCCTGTGAATGTCCTATATTAGATCTCAGAATAGGTCAGGTATGATAACTCTTTTTATTTTAATATGACCATGATGTATCTGTCTTTTTTTCTGATACTGCATTGTACAATTATTTGAAAAGAGATCAGACAGCACAAATCTAGTGACACACGTTTTTACCCACAAAAAGTTATCTAATACTCCTGGAGTGCAACGAAAGCAAGTACAATGAAACCTGTACCATTTCAAAACATTGACATTTTAGGCTTGGATGTCACATACAGTCCTTTCAACAAAGAAAAATCACTCAAACTTGTATGGCCTTTTTTTAATAAAGTATAAAAACAATTGTTGAAACAGAATGGCCATTCAACATCAAATGAATTTTTAAAAAATAAGTTTTAGCAACTGCGGCCATAAGACCCCATAATTTGACTTATATTCAGGCGTATAACACTGTTGGCTTAGGAACTATGTTTAAATCATGTTTTCTTTTTGGTAATGCAACAAATTATTTTTTTGGTAGAGACTTTTGCAGTCTGTGGCCCTATATTGATGGTATAATTTCATCAACTAATAATTTTTACAAGGCCCAACAGATGTTGGACTTCTTACGGCCATATTATCGCAAGTAAGAATTATGTCAGACACACACCTTATTTTTCACCATTTCTCTCAGCATATCCCCCTGCCCTGGATGGACACGACCCTCTGGATCTGCATCTGTTACAATAATATCACATGACTGCGGGCCTTGCTGGCGTTGCTGCTGATGCTGTTGCTGCTGGTGATGGCTGATTTTGGCGGATGTATTTCTGTTCCAGTCAGTGGCAGTTAGGGGATCTCCGCCACTACCCAACTCATGACTTGCAGGGTTGTCATTGTTGTCTCGATAGGGCGGTCGTCCAGGCCCCTGGCCGTGGTGATGAGGATGATGATGATGATGGTGATGTTGATACTGTTGTTGATCTCTGCCCACATCGTCTTGGCCTCCATCATCTGACACAGAAGTAATTTCAATGTTCTCAAACTCATCACCATTTACAATCACAGGAGAACCTGTCGTAGTGGATCAACCAAACAGCAAAGTTACACACTATGTGGGAGACATGGGCTCACATAGCACTAACCTACAGATACATTCAGGGCAGGATGACAAAAGTTCAATCTAATAACAATAAAGCTATAAACTATCTAGACACAACACAGACAAAACTACACAGACAGTTTCCCTACAGCCTAATAATCATTCATATTTTAACAAATTAACCGATATGAATGTTTATTTTACAAATCTCAAAACACTGAAATTTCAGCAAGAATTTGAAATGCTCTGTTGTCGTTTTTTTGTTTTTTTTTTTTTTCAAAAAAAAATTAATCACTTATTCCCATAACCAAACAAAGCATCAAAAATGTAAAAAGCTGTCATAATCCAAGGAACAAAATGTATAAGCCCCATTCATGTATAAGCCCCATTCCAAAGCCCCATTCTGTCTCATTTCTTGGATACTCAAGACTATTATATTTTTTATTTCTATACACAACAACGTTAAACTTAAAAAAAAAGGGTCAGAAGAGAGAATTACAAAAAAAAAAAGAAAAAAAAGGATGGTTCTGTATCAAAGTAAAAAAGAAAATAAAAAAAGGAGTGGCAATTTCATTGCCAGCACTACAAGTTTCAGAGATTATTTTAATAATCTGGTTTTAATATGGCTCCCTATGCTGGATTTGCATTTGAGCTTACTGGCGCATCAGTAAAATCATGACCATATTGTGCATTCTCTACACAATGAATGAACAAACACAGAATTACAAGATTTGGAAGTATGCTAAGAACTAGCTAATGGATAACTGAAGATTCATGCACCATTGAATAATAGGGCCTCTAAAATGTTAAAATGTTATTTTCACCACAAGCTGGTTAGAACACACCTGATCAATACATATACTAGATCAGTACAGTGTATATTAGAAAGAAGTCTAATAATTATCTGGTACAGGCAATAGATGTAACTGAAACAGTCACACCATTTTATGAGGAGACAATGTAAAAACTCAATCTAATTGCAAGTAGAAATAGCCTGGTTGACCAATTCTAATCTGAGATAAAGAATTTATTTGAGTGAGACTATTAAGTCCCTACACTCTATGACCACTAATTTTTAGGAGTTCCACCACCCAAGTCATACTCCTCAATATCACAATCCATAAGTTGTAATATAAACCACCTTCCTCTCACTTGTCAAATCTATGGAAAGAATTTAACAAATTCTATAAACCAAAACGTTAGCCAATTCTGTTTCTGACTATGGAGAAGGGATCATTCAAATCTTCTCTACAAACCAGTCTTGGGATAAAGAGAGGATATCAATTTCTTGTGATCCACAAGAACAAGGCCTATTGGCATTTTGCCTTAAAAAGTTTTCTGATGATCAGACGTGATCAGGAAGTCACTTGCCTGATTCAGTGCTAGGACTAGAGGTGAAAGGCTCTGTGGGATTGACAGAGGTGGCAGGGGCGGTAGAGGAGGTGGTGGCTGGGGGTGGAGGCATGTGAGGGGGTGGGGTCACAGCATTGAATGTCTGAGGGTTGGAGCTGCGTTTGCCTGGCCACCACTCTGAGGAGAGGAAATGGAGGGATATCATCACAGACAGGTGCAGAGATCTGTGCACCTTCTTTTTTTCTTTATAAATATCCATCTAAAGCCCAATGTGCTGCACATGAAACATATATTATAAAGACACACTTCTGAGAATAAGATAACAAAATCATGGATATTATATAATTCTCAATATTGCACAATGTGCAGTATTAGCAATTAATTTCACATAGCCTGGTGAAATCCAGTATTGATTTGTGATGGTATCGCGATATCATTTCATTTAAAAAGATGAAATGGGCTCTAGATGAATATTCAAACCTGGATAATTCTAAACAGACCTGCGCCAAACAAGTGTTGCTTTAGCAAATATGTATACGAGCATGGAGCCACAAGGGCTCATTTTCATCTACTCTTAATTCATCTAGCTTTTAATTCTTTCTTAATCATTTATAACATCTATGCCACTGCTTCTTCATATCCATTCTGACAAGGCATCAGAAAACATTTCTCTGATGATTTGGAAGTCTTGATCTTCTGATATGGTATCTGTTTCTCATTTATGAAAATCTGTGATGATTTAAATTTTATTGTTCCAAGAATAGAAGTAGTATGATGATTGTATAATGATAGTGACATTGGGTACATATACTACCTTCAAGCCATGGTTGGAGCAGGTCAGTTAGGTTATATAACTGCATAATGAAGATTGTAAGGGACAATAATCCTAACATAAATGATTTAACCTCTCCCAAGAAATTAGCTTTTTTGACACACAGCCAACTTTACTGAGCAAAGCCTCACACACAGTTAAGCATAAATGAAGTCAAGCCTCAGCAGTTGATAGATAAGCATCATAACAGTTAATGGAAATCTCTCAGACAAATCTCATTTCAGAAATATGCTCATGCCTATCTCCTTAGGCCCTTGCAGCTATTATGGATGATTGTGTTGGATATTTAATTTATTTTGATGTTCCTGCCTAAGAGCTTCAAAATGATGTAAGCCTAAGCTGAGTAAAAAAAAATTCTGGGTGTTAAATGAAGAATTATGAGCAATTAAAGCTATCCCATCTTGCTTTCCTGAAACCGCAGAACAGAATAGAGAAAATTTAATGAAGCCAATGCTCAAACTAAAGGGAGGAAATTACAACATACATTTTGCCAAGGGCAATGTCATTTGGTGTCATCTGAATGTCATGAATGAAAAATTTACCATCACACAAGAAAATGAAAAAAGGGAGGAAAAAGTTTCCCAGATCAATATGTCAAAACATAACAAGAATTGCTTCCTTTTTTTAGTTGTTTTGTTGTTGTTGTTGTATGATGGATGAGTGAGATTAATTTTATGGCCATATTTGTTATCATTATGTTTAAAGACATAAGTGACATGTCTGAACACAGCATTATATAGCATAAGACACAAGGCAAAAGATGGGCACAACAAATACAACAGCATTTGGCCTATCTAAACTATGACTACATAAACTGCAGCTTTGAAAACTAATTTGAACTCTCAGATCTAGCTACAGCAAACTTTCTTCCATCCGTCACACTAGAGATAAAAATGTCTAGCTTACTCTTAGCAGCTGAGGGAAATCACTCTTTTTAGCATAATTCATGTGAGACAATACAAAGGTCTTGAGAGTAAACAATTTAACTAAAAAGGTTAATCTTTGTGAGCATAAAGTATTGCACTTATGAAAATAGTTCTGTGCACAATGTAATCACACAATCTACAACAGTAATGTCTACAGATTAAATAACAAAGAGAAAAATAGCAGGGACTAAGAGGACAGCCACATGGAACATGCCAATCTACCATGGCTTGTGTGTTTTTCAAATACCAGAAATTCCATTAGCATTCTCCTTATGTATGTATTCAGATTCAAAACAAAAACTAACTTCCTGGAGATTAAGTTCTTTTTTTTTTTTTTTTTAGATTTAATTTTCATGACTACACTGCAATTTTTCAATGAAATCTTGGTTGTTTTCTTCCTTTGAAAAAGTTATGAGCTGCATTAGATTTTAGTAGTTTGTGCTACCCATCAGAACTTCTACTAGGAAATAAGTGTTTGAGCCAACTTACTTGATGTGGAGATTTCATCAGACATTCTGCGACTGGGCGAGTCCAGGCTTTCATGGCTGCCATGTAAAGACAACCTCTGTATAGACAAAACAAGGCAGGCAAAGTGAATGATTATTACACTAGGAACAAATATCTGACTGACTTTGTTATAGTCTATATTTTTTTACAGCTGCAGTGACAAATGTGATATATTAATAAAGAAAAGCTCAACAAGAAGGACCTTCTTCAGAAGTTTGATTTAAAAATAACTAAAAAAACACAGCTCTTTAACAACAAACAGTATCTTTCTGCGATAAAGAATGTCACTGAATAACTGATGAAATTCTCTAAAATTCGCAAGTAATCTTATGATTTTGAGTTTACGCTGTCACTAGCTCATTTTCACTCTTACTTTATCAAAAGAAAAAGATCAAAATAATATCCATAATTGTTTCACACTGTTACAAATATCAAAATAATACTGTATTTGATTCTGAACACTTAATTAGAAAGTTAAGACTGTGTCATGTAAACATTATGCTACTTATATAGCTTGGATAAGAAATGGAACGAGTGCATACCTCTGGGGTGAGACTTGCATCACTCCTGTTGGAGGGGTCCCTAGCCCAGTAATGCGTGTGTGCAATCTCCAGCACCATGTAGGCCGATGCCATCCCACCTAGGCCGTGGTTGTTGATGGTATGGCCTAGGCCGTGGATGATGGCCTTGATCAGTGACAGCATACCCTTGAACACATTCTTGCTCACACACTGTGGACAGTGAAAACTTTTTCAACAAAACAGGCCAAAGATTTTTCTAGGATATACTTTGTTTATCTTCTGATCCATCTAACTTAAATCCCATATAATCGGCAGATTCTGCATCTCTAATTTGTTTTTCTTTCCCTCACATTTAAATTGCATATCATTCTAGAAGAATGTATTCAAATGTTTTGCTATATAAAAATTATGAAAGCAAGTTAAATGTTCAGATGTGATAAATTTGTCTTTCTTATTTTTCACACCTGCGTAAACAATTAGTAAAAGAATGCTATATTTATCATGTTATGTGAAAAAAAAAAGAGCTCTATGTAACAAAGTACATTAAAGTCCGTATTCCTTCTGCTTTTTTGTATTTCAGTATCTAAATTATCTCAGCACAATGACCCAGAAAGTGCCCACATCTTTCAACAATGATAAGTAATATTGGAAATCCTCACTGATCATTGACCATTTCTAAGATTCACTGATCTAAAAGCAGCCAGATCTATGAAAAACATCATCCTTGAGTATGTTTGAGGTACTGATTATCAGCCACATTTCCAAACTGACAAAACTGCAAAGAACAATTATATCTCCAGGACCCACTCACAACATCTTCAATGTGCACAGCATCCTCAGAAACCTTCTGGTCAAGATTTCGGTTGAGACGACTGACAACAAAGTTGCGGTAGTTTTCGTCTTCCATCAGTTTGTTGATGCGGCTGACCCTCATCCAGCTGAGCCCTTTCCCTTCCAGCACACTGTTGATGACCTCCTTCAGGAACTGTTGGTTCTCACTGCAAGGACCAAATTAATATCAAACATGACCTTTTTTGGTACCATCTACAAGAATATTTGAAAAGCCATAGCATTCAAATTTTGCTTGTCTACAAAATTCATTATGAATGTCATTAGTTGCCAAAATATTCTGAGACAGGTAATTTAATATTAATTAATTTAATTATAATCTTACATTTAATCATTAAAGGATACCACAATAAAAGAAAAAAATGCTTATAAATATTCTCACATATTATGTTATTTAATCAGGTGATTTTGAATTTAGGTTACATATACAAACATGTGATTCTGAATTTATGTTACATATAAACAATATTTCCTCAACAGAGAAAAAATGTTTCTTATGATGATGAAATTAAGTTTTATCGTATCAGACCTTAGAAATGGAGAATAACCATTACAATTATGAATCAGTAGTTTTTGGAAATAAAGAGGTGAAAGAGATTAGAATTCACAATGGAAATCAGGAAATTTCAGTGGTACATAATAAGTGTTCTATCCTCTGCACTTACAATCTTTAAGCATATTGTACAATTAGCTTCTTCTGCGAAGCATCATAAAACAGATTACATGCAAATCAGTGGATGGAAATAACTGTGGCAAAGAGAAAAGGTCGACATCTCTGATCTGAAAATATCATTTATATTCACTGCATCTCAGGATCTGCATCTCACTTTTTCAAATGTAAAGGATTTCAGTGAGATAAATAACTTTGATATAATCTGCACTGACAACTATTTCAAATGCTGTTAATCTCTATTACAGTTATATAATATATGGGGTTGTCCTCTGTGAACTACTCCTAGACAGTATGAGGCTGGCAAAGCATTTTCTCTTTTCTTTCCTTTCTCTAGCAAAGCATTTCCAAAAGCATTTTACACTTCAATTTCAGCTTGATCAAATGTGCAGTTTTTATGCATAATTTCTAATTAAAGTTTTCAAATAGTAAAACATATGGAGAAACAGAAATGAAAAAATTAAATGACAAAAAGTGTCAAAGAAGTGTCCTCTACTGGTCGAGCAAACCACACAACTTTTTATAAATATTTGTTAAAAATTCAACATTTGTTATGACTATGTAACATTTACTCACAAACCACCAGCACAGAGAAATTCTTGTTCAAATTTTCTTTTGATATAGTCTCCCATGTCAGTATTTTTAGCAGTAAGGATTTGAGAGAAGCTGTGTATATCAGACAGTGTCAAGTGTATGTTTTTATGTTAATTCAAATCTAAACAACAACCTGAGTTGTGTACATCACATGACCAAAAAATTATGATAATGTTATGAGGCATTGGGAAAACCATTAGGAAAGTTCACAGATGACTAACATAGGTCTCACAGCCAGTAAAAATAAGACATATGTCAATTTTTCACCATAAGGAGTTTTTGGTATCATGTGAAAGGTTATTTCCGGTTGTAAAAAAAGTTCTGAACTAGTTTTATTCTGGCCAGAGATATTGCAGTTTAAAGAGACAAGAGGGGAGCCCCAGCAATGACTGAAATTTGGAGAAAATCCAGTTTAAATGAACAGCCCAAGACATAAATCTGCATATCTTCCTCAAAAAAAAAAAAAAAATATTAATGCAAACAATATTTATAAATTATGGGTAAGTATCTTGTTCGGAATTAAATGTACTTTTGATTTCTGCAATAAAAAAAATTTGATGTCCGACCCTCTCATCACATTCAAAGCCCAATTTCTCGGTTCTAGCCCAACAACTTATGTCTCATTTTGACTGGCTGCGAGACATATATTGATTTCTGAAATAAAATGCTCATACTTTTCTCTTTGTCCCCTTGTCTACGACAATACCTTTATTTCCCACAAAAGTACTAACAGCAATTTCTGCTTGAAAACATGTCTTGAACTATGAAGACCCCAGACTGCTATCTTGTCACCAACTTCACCATCATTCAGAGAGTAGTATTTATAACAGATAATGATGCATCTTTTTAGTCTTAGATCCTTGATTTCTTTCTTCTTCTTCTTTTTTTTTTTTTTAAAGCCACTGATCAGTTTATAATTTGTAGTCCTTCTTCCTGCTCCTCTACACTGTTAGCTAAAATACAGACAGACACTCTTCCTAAGTCCAGCAGAGTAAAGGCTATGAGCAATGATACAAACTTACCTGTTGGTATTTGCTTTAGGGTCTACAGGGGACAACTTGGGAGGTTCTTTCTGCTGCTTTCTGTTTGTTGCATGTTTGACTAAGCCTGACTTCTCCACCAAAGCTTTGCGGTTACCTGACAAAATGAAATCAATAAATTATTTGGGTTTTTTTTTCCAATTTTTTTATCTGTTGTTTTCCAAACTTGTGAACCTACAGAGGAGAAAAAAAAAAAAAAATCCTCTATCCTGGAGCAAACATTGATCATCATGGGCATAAAACTAGCTAATACAAACTAATGTATTAACTGTATTAGCTATATGCTAGAATACAGACCACCATAGCTCTAAATCAGTGAACAGAAATTCATGAAACAACTATGCTAGATTGTGAAAGTAGTAATTTATAAAATGTCAGAATGTGTTTAACCCTCTAAGCACTGCTGGATACCTTTGTTCAACACAGGTGATGAACAATTTATAATAAGCAAATAAATCATAAGGATATAAAATGATAAAAATCAGGGTCTCGGTTTTTCAAAAAAGAGTTATCTTGTAATAACATTCTTGAATATATTACACTGGTAGAGGGTTTGGTTTATTGCAAATTAATAGACAAATCACACAATCATGGCAATAAAACACTACAACAATTTGAGGACATTGTAAGTTCCTTTAACCATACTTCAGCTTTGTTACCATGGGTTTTCCAGCACATAATTTATAACACCATAAAAAGGACATACCTAGGGGAGTAAATGGTTTGGGTGGAGCCACTTTTGGCTGGAGAAGTGGTGGCTGTGCTTTGCTGCTTCCTGAAAATAGAAAGTGCACAATTTAATCAAACCAAATTTGCAGGCTAATAAAAGAATGGAAGTGCAATGACACTAGAAAGAAGAAGAAAGAATGTCCAATTTTTCAACACTATCATTGTCTACAAAGAGATCTCCTCACCTTATAAGGATAATGAAATAGACTCAACAACTGACTGGATTCAGCAGAAATGAAACTGATATCTCAGCTATCCTTGAAATTTTCTGTAAGATGTTATCATAATGGATAATTTTTTCAGTGAATGTATTGTAAATGCTCAACTGTTCATTGTGAGGAAAATATTTAGCATTTTGCTCTAAACATTATCATCCTTTTGAGATCATTACAATTTAAGTAGCACTGTTTTAACATTACTGAAGATGGGGTATCTGTAGATCCATTTCCCCAATTGTCAACATTGATAAATAACATGTCAAAAACTGAAAGTAACTACAGAATAATTAAAAAAAAAAAAAAAAAGCAATGCCAAATGGAGTAGCTTGCTCACATCTGCAGAGTCAATTTGGCCATAAATATTAATAATCCCCAACTTCTGTTATTTCAAGTGATAGAAAATAAATTTATCATCCCCATATTAAACTAAGACAAGACTCCCACAACAGATCACATGCATTCACTTACCAAGTAGCTCTGACACTGTGCTGGTAGCAGAATGAGCCATGTCTGACAGTTCACTGCCAATTGTGGAGATAATAGATGAGGGAGAAGATTTCTCACTCTCCCCCCAGCCCTGATGAAAGATAATGTAGTACATTATCACAGGTGGTCATTTACAAAAACATTTTAAACAAAAAATTTATCCTAAAAGAGACAGTAAAGGTCAACAAACATCTGTGCAAATCACACATCAACTTTTTCTTATTTTTGTGTGATATATATCAATAACAAGAAATCATTTTTATCTTATTGCTTATGGTGCCTTGAACAAACATGTCTCTATCTTACCCTGCCTGCGCGTTTGGTAGAGGCACTCGACATACTCCCACTGGACGGCCGCAAGCCTGGGCTCTGGGGTAAGGGCCTCCTGGCATTGGGTGGAGTCATCCGTGGAGAGGAGCCAGGTGGTGGCACACCTGGTCGAGGAGGTGGGGTCCTCGGAGACTGGTTGGGGTTGGATGATGCTCGGGCCAGGTGTGGGCTGCGAGGGGAGGCAGGAGTGACTGGGGAGCGACTGGCTAATGAAGGGTCTGGTGGCAAGCTGGAAACATAGTCATAAGAGAAAATGCCATATTGTCTAGATAAAAAAAAAATATTTTAATCCCGTAAGGCAGAGTATAACAGATATATGCAGTAAGGAATGTCAATCTAAGCCTGACAATTCAGTATTTCGTCATAAATATTCAAGGAGCACAATGGATGATGAGCATTATTCAGACAGCAACCATCGCTAAGCAGTTTTTGATATTCACTACTTACTGGAACCAATACCATACGATTCCACATTCTTGGTAATCTGTCTTGGGCATGAAAGGATTAACATTATAAAAAAACGGCGGGTCAATTATTGATGTGTAACCATGGTGGCAAGATTTTACTGGTTAATGAATCATAGCTCTATCTATTTGTTTGATCAACAATGTTAATAAAGATACTATTTATTTATATTTTGCCCAGGACTGGTCTTGGAACAACAACAATTATGCCAATAACCAAACTGAAATTGCCCTTGAAGTTATTATACTGATCAACTCTCAATGGCATTTATCTTTCCTATTCAAATTTGTGATTAAAGCATTTCCAACAAACAAAATTAGTAAAGGGAAGGCTCAACATTTTTTAGTTCAAATTGATGTGTCTACAACACTGTTTCAAAACAAAAAAATATGGCTTTTGTTTCTGTCTTCCACGAAGATAATTAGTGAATTTTCATTTCCTCTTTTCTTGTCACCCCAACCACTGATTTTTATTTCATAAGAAAGATAAAAAACTGACTGCTGTATGAAGCACTTACCCCGAATTTGAACGTGTTGTGTCGATTAAATTCCCTGAATCATAACGGAACACGGTCTCCTGCTTAATAAAAAAAGAAAAATAAGTAATAAATGTACATGAAAATAAAACATAGGAATTTTCAACATGATGATTTTTTTCTTAAATTATTTTACCTCAACAACTACACCACCATAACACTAGGCAACAGAGAACAAAGCAGAATGTAAGATGCTGTAGTCCAGAGAAGTCTTCATATACAACAGTCTTCATCCATGACATAGAGCTAAAACTAATTTTATTTTTTCATGAGCTGAATGCATTTGATTTGACTCAAGGCAAATAATTCAGAGGAAAAACAAGTTTAGCAAAAAATTATCTCTGAAATTGCTAAAGAGAAACATTTCTTTCAAAATGAATGCAAACTTGGCCTTCATAAACAGGCAGTAAAATGATACCTGTATTTTACTTTAGTTAGCTAGAACTCTCAGTTCAGCATAGTTAGTAAAAATGAACGGCAAATTTTAAAAAAAAGAAAAAAAAAATGGTAAGAAATGACTCGTTAGATGGGTCTGGCAAGAGAATCAACAACAAAAGTTCCTAGGATGAACTTCATGATATAAATGTATGAAAGTAATTTTACTAAAATCACAGTACTGTGATTACTTCATCTTTCTGATATTGTTTTCCATCAATTTCCCAAACCTGGAGCATGTGTTGATTACAATGAGCACATTTATCTGGATTTTTTCCTTAAGCTTTAACTGATTTTCTTGCATAAATATAAGATAATCAGATCAGAGCAGCGGCAAAGTAAGATTTCTAATTTACAGGATTACATCTTGCCTTTAAAACAATCCAAATGGGAAGATCATATATTTTGGGTTGTGATGAAGACTGGTATTTCCTACAGGTCTTTATATAACAAATTGTAAGAATCAATCTCTGTTAGTTTCTTATTTTTTTTGTCAAAATAACTTTAATTCAATCCAAACTTACTTCACAGGCATTGCTTACAATGTTGATTTATACATATTCAAGATCTTTTTTTTTTTTTTTTTAAACTTCATCATGAGGGAAAATGCATCACCACACTCAAGGCCAAGTGTCAAGTTATTTTTAAAAAGCTGGGAACAAGTTATTTTGAAAAAACTGGGAACAATAGTATTTTCACATTTATATTTCAGATGAAACAAGGCAGTTTCAAAATAAAAATAGATGTTCTTACTTAGCAGCTTTACTCAACAGTATGGGACTAAAACTAAATTATATCTCATGATAAAATTTTTCATTGATCAATTAGTATCTTGGTTTTGCTCTGTGATCATAACATTGGACTCAAAACATTCTGTGAATTTGTTGACTGTGTGGCATTTTCCAGTCTATAATGAGGATGTTCATCCTCAACCCCTAGCCTGACCCCACCTGTCGCTCATCATGACTATATGACGGGCTGGAAGAGGCAGAGGAACTCATGTCGCTATCCTCCTGCAGGGAGAGAGCCGAGTCGCTGTTAGTGGATGGGGCCTCAGGCAGGTGCAGCTTGCTAGGGGGTGAGTATACTTTGGCTTCATCCACAGCCAAAATTTGCATCTCTGGGGCAAAAGCTGTTAGTGGGGTGGAAGCGAGCTTGTTATCATGCAAAGTTAGATATAACTAAGGTAACTGATAAGATGCTGATATCACTGGCTTATACATGTCACATCAATACATCAATGTGTACCTGTTAATACTGAAGATGGAATATATGGCAAGACACTCGCAGTAATGACTTATGGAAAAATGTTCAAACTACCTAAATGAGTGATAGTGATAGCTGAGAATAAGGGTAAATGCTGAAATACATCTTGCTCATACAATTCATGCCGTTGCGTATGAGAATGGCTGATTGAAAACTGGGCTATGGTACAATATCATTAAAAACTGCCTCGCTCAAGCAATATTAATAATGTGAGAAAAGGTACAGTAACAAGGGGTAATCTTAGGACGTCAAGCAGAAATAACCTTAGTGAGTTACTTTTATGGCATGACTCTGACAACCGGAAACAGGAGAGTTCATATGGTACTAGCATCAATGCATACTCAGGTCATGGCAATAATGTGACAGTGATTAAGGGAAACAGAGAAATAACTGAGGCCAGTGGTGCTGGCTTTAATCTGACATGTCAACTTGTGATAATGACCACTGTATCAGTCTGATGTTTGGTAAGAGACTGTAGACTGTGGAGAACTGCCACAACAAGATGGTGGGAATTCTCATTAGATAGCTGGACTATGCTTTATGGAGAGGATATGATTACGTGGATAGGGAGAGGTTAAGGAATTAATAATCTTAAGTCATGCAAGTGATGTGAAAATGCAAATGCCACTTCTGATATCGTGCATTATTATTTTGATGAGACAATTGTGGCAATATCCACTTACTCTTATCAATCAGATGTAAAGATCTTATAGTATGATTTGCTACTTCAATGTAGAAAATTCTTTTATCTTCCTAAGATATGTCACATTTGCAACATCTAAATTACTATTCTGTTGATAGTGTGGTGTTATCTGCTCACATGACACTTGAATGTTACACCAGATTACTGTGAGTTATATAAAAGAAAAAAAAAATATTTTTTTGAGATATGTGACCCTTTATAAGCATGTGAATTCATCTCCTTTGTTCACATACAGATAATGACAAGATCCTTTACATTTCTCATAAAACTGTACATATCCTGTTGCAGTTAATTATCATTCACAGCAGTGAATTTTGCTGATTTCATGAGAAACAGGCTATTCTTTGAAAATGAAATTTACTGATTCAAAATATAAAATTTGTACAGTTTCTATGAATTGTAGGATATCTATATTAAAAGGAGGTAATGAGAATATTTCCAAAGCTCTTTCAGAATTATCAAAATCTGAAGAAAAGGCCTTGAATCATTATTTTCTATTGGACATACTGCTATTATTATCTTATTCCGTGTAAAAATGTGTCTGAACAAGACAAAGCAAATCATTTGTTACAAAAAGCTAGCAAAATGAAATCAGATTATGTCAGTCATGTAAGTGCTCCGAATGCAAAGGCCTGGTGACGATAACATTGTTTCTTATAGTCAAGCAAAGGTAGGTTGATATGTACAGTAGCCACCTACATAAGGTTTGATAATATGAATCTGTCAAACTGAACGGAACAATGTATGCTAACCACTTCACTGCTAACAGCAGTACAGGGTCTGTCCAAAAAGCAGTCTCTCATATGCAGGAAAACGTACACAGTACATCAATGATCAGCCCACCGCCAGCCAGCCCTGTTCTCCTTTGATCTACTGTCCAACAATTGACCATTACTTGCATCTATATGAAAAATCTTTTGATACCTGCCTCAAAATAATGATTGCAGATGACCTAGCGATGGTGTCCAAATTAAGCGTCTAATCTACTTGTTCTTGTAACGGTTGTCTTGCAACCACGGCAAATCAGTTGGAGGTCACACTGGGCAAGAAAGATATAAGGTCGCTTCTGGTCGTTTTTAAGTACTTTACGATTAAGATACTAGATTTTTTTTTTTTTTTGTTTTCACAAAACGACAATTTAACCTGTTTTAATCTTAAAAAAAAAAAAAAATATTTTGGTACCGTAGGCGGAAAATGTTAAAAATGGTAAAAAATGGCTATAACTTGAAATCACGCGGCATAACTTCTGACTCATTTGCCCTGGGCACAAGACAATTGGTAAGTATGAGTAACAGTCAACACTTCTGATTGTCTGTGGGAAGACAGAGAACAGATGCCAGCTGGTTTGCACTGTAGTGGGTGGGACTAACTGGTTGATGCAGAGTTAGCAAGGGATGGAGCAAGGGAAACTGACCGTATAGCTGATGTTTAGCACAGGACTGGAAAATTGGCATAACAGTGAAGCGGTTAAATTCAATCCTTGCTGGAAGTATTATGCTAGTCTTTCTTTATGACTGTTTATGAAACATACAAGGTTTTCCATTTTCAAGCAAAGCTAAGTCGATGAAAAGTATTGACTAGTGACATTCCACACAAAACAGAATTGTTTTGGGAGAAAGCACTTTAACCTACATGGAGTCTCTCCTCGAATATCACTGTTGAACAAATCTGACACAAAGTCACTGAGCGAGGAGTAGGAGGAGCTTGTACTTTCTGCACCATCACTGTCACTGCCACTCTCATCCGTTGGATTGTCATCACTCTGCTCTTCCGTCACTGACGTCAGGGCAGCCCCCAAGGAGGAGCTGTTGTCATAGACATGAAAGTCCACTGGCTGCAGTTGCATGGCGTACCACTTTGGCTTGTCTCCAATTAGGCTTGGATCATACACTGCAGTCTGCACTCGTTGATAGACCAGATTGGTAGGGCACAGTGACCACTCAGAGAGATACTCCACGGCCTAAGAGCAAGCAGGCAGGAGAGAAACATATTGTCATGTCTGGAGAATGGTTTTTCTCTGATAATTTTTCTTCACAAGTTAACCTTAAACTATCACAGCCATGGCTTGTGTCCATTCATTCTCTCTTACATACTGCAGTCAGTCAGTGATATCTGGCAATGTGTTGTCGTGTAAATATTTTGCCTCTTGAGATCCACTCTTTTTTGCTGTGACAGAGATGCATAAGCTTGACCTAAGAAAGAACTGTGGACTGACTCACTAAAATCAAATGGTAGCAGTTATAGTCATAAAACAGCTACTGAGACATTTTCATCTGCTTCAATTCCTTGGTTAATTTACATTTTTTTTTTTTTCCTTTAGTGCCTGGTTGTTTATACTTTCAGCCAAATCGAAGTATAGAGTAATTAAATTTTTGATATGTTACAACTTTGGAAGGAGGAAGAGCATGTTGCAAATAAATTCCAAAATATTTCTATGACTTTGCTAGTGTCCTTCCAAATCTGAAAAGGAAATTAAATTGTTTTCATACAGAATATGAAAATCTGGTCTTCTCAACTGTCCATAGCTTCAGGGAGGAACAGAATCATTTCTGTTTCATGATAATGCATTGTGAAAAAGCTATCAGAAATTTTGTGATGCACAAAATGAATGTAAATTTGTACTGCTCCTCCAATCATTACCTGTGTCCTTGCTAATTTGGATGTGAACAGAGTTCTCTCTCCTCGAGATTTCAAGAAACTATACAACTGGAAGGCCACCACGGGACGAGGGTAGAGACGAAGAGTGCGAGTGTGTTCAGTGAAGTTTCCCAATGTGTTAGGGGAATTGAAAAATCTCACCTGTTGGTAATAATCAGAAAAGGCCATAAAATCCTCATCATATCTGAATATCAAATGATTTATTTATTTATGAGACTGTAGATACACAAAATGTGTTGCCACTGCTCTATGATAATCACATAAACCATTTGTAGCACTCTAAAAATATTTAACAAACAAATGTGCAGACCTATGGCATAAGTCATTTAACAAGATATCCCACTATAATTCTATGGAATTTAAAACTTAATCATCTGACAGATTTATTTTTTAAAGAACATTATCCGATAGTCTGTGTGCTCAGGAATGATGTAAGCAATTCCTTGCATGTTGGCCTAGGCCTGATTTATGCCATTATCATAGAGCAGTAACGATGTATGAGTTATGCAACTGAGCAATCACGATCACATGCCCTTGATCGCTAACTATATATAATCTCTTCTCACAACAGTGTACCCTGCTTATAAATCCATAATATTGATACAAAAGTTCATATCTTTCCAGCTAGCATATTCAACAATGGTGAATTTCAAAGCAATGTTGTGGTGATGGCAATATGATTTTCAATTCTTCAGTTCTCTACAAGGCAAACTTACTGGAAGCACTATGTCAGTGAGCTATGAAATAAAAAACCTCGCTCAGCATGTAGATGCTTCAACTTAACTTGCTTCCACTCCCGTAATTGCCACGCATTTCTTCCACTGTGTCAATCCCCACAAGGCTTCTCATGAAAACTACTCCTTATCATGTATTACTCCCTAGCATATGGAATCTGTTTGCTGTGACGACTTGCAAAAATTTGCATGGATAACTGCGCATAGCAACAGAAAATATCTTTTTCACTGTATGTATTTATCATCTCCACAGCAAACTCAAGATTCCAGTTCCTTTGTAGTACAAATTTCTTTCCTTCCTATCTCACTTACTCCCTTGCAAGTGGTTGACTGGTCCTTTGAATTTGGGATAAATAATACTAATGTGCATGTTATCTTGCGGATATTCCACTGTTTTTTCTTCTTTCTTTTAACTGCCTGTCTGATTAATGATTTCAAGTACCATGAACAAATGATGCCAAAATTTATAAAAAAAAGTGCAGATGCTATATTATAAATGTATGTTTGGCAGAACTTCATTACAAAGATTTAGAAATAAAACATCTTATGAAAAATTAATTCCTCCTAAAAAAATATTTTATCAATTTTTCAAAGGATAATAAAGAGAAGGAATATTCTGCTCAATATGTCACTCACCATAGCCACCCGTGTAGCTACATCAACTGAATCCACATCGTTGCCATAGATAAGAGGGTTGAAACCTGTCGCAGAGGTCAGACTGTCCCGACGCTGCCACAGGTCAGGGTTCTGTGCGAGAGCATCAAGGTTTTTGATTGGCTGAGGAGTCATGCTCATGCTGGCCAGTGCCTTTAGCCCACGTGCAAAAAAAAAGAATGGGTGAAGAGAGGGGTGGGGAAGGGGGAGGAAAAAATGTTTAATATGCAAACAAATAAATCCCATCACCAAACTAAAACAAACAAACAAACAAAACTGCAAATGAAATAAGGACCCTTGTGGAAAACGCATAATGCAAATTTTAAATTTTTTTTGTACAAACCATACAAAAATGAAAATTCTAAACATTTTTATGAATACAAGATCACTGGCTCTTTCTGCAAAAATATTCAACAACAATCCCCAAGCTAAAATAAAAATTGTGTGCAGGGCAAAAAAAAAAAAAAATACAAGATGGTATGTACTAAACTGTCCATCTTTCATTTTATATGTGCCCAAAAATGTCATATTTAAGCAAGTCACGGTTGCAGCAGAGAGATGGAAAAATTATCAGAAAAAGGCAATGTCACCCCAATTTCTTATCTAATGATGCAAAGATCTTGATAGATTTATTTACTTCCTTCTTGCAGTGCCCGCTTCATATACAACCCCCCCCCCTCCCCCCCCAAACCCCTTTTGCAAAATGACACAAGTAAGGCATTCCAGATTTAACAGTAATATGCAGAATGTTGGAAATAAACTACACAAAAGAAAACCAAACTCAGGCAATATATAAGTGGGTTTTCATAAAATGCAAGCTTTATCTTTAACTTCTGTCACATGCCTGTTTATCACCACAGGTGATAGGCAAACCTGTCAAACTAAAGAATGGACAAGACAGATATCAGTCTGCCATCTGTATCCAGCATACACAACCTTAAATTATTCTCCACTGTTTTAATTTCAACAGCTACTCATTTAGAGAGAATACATTTGTTTCTAACAATAACATTTCGATATGTTTCTATAAAGCTCATCTCACTCCCAACCAAAACATCCATATGACAAATATTGTGGTGTGAATCTAATGAAAATGCAGGATCTTAAGCTTTTAAAAAATACCGGTGGGGGGTTCTTTCTTAAATTTCTCTATCTTTTGCTTTTAAAGCTGTTCACTTTTTGTGTCTTAAAATATATTTCAACAATTGTTTATTAACATCTTATATATTATAATTTTTTCGTTTTTATTTTTCACTATTTTTTGTTTATTTATTCCCATTATTCATTTTTATTTTTCAGCTGTCTGACCAATGTTAAAATGTATTATTTCATTGAGGATTCATTTTCATGTCATCTCAATGTGCTGATTCTCCATTGTCCTATGTGAAGAGTCAATTAAGTTTTACTCTTCCTTATGAGAATAAAACAGTCTACGAAAAAATGTGAAAAACAAAACATACTTTTCCTCTTACTATAGTGTTATTTACATTGCTATGCTTTCAACTGTTATTTTTATCAATATATATTACTGTTGTATGTCAAAAAGATTTGGAGAAAAAGAGAGAAGAGAGTATGAGCTTGTGGCTTACACTCAGTTGCATTCTCCTGTAAAAGATTTCCCATTATGAATCAAGAAAGCATGTATAATCTTGAGCTGTATGATTCACTGAATTTCTTTTACCATTCCCGATCTATTTTATGATATCCACACAAAAAAAGAAGTCCTTATTGCTTCAATAGTAGCCCCTAGTTTGAAGGCAAATTTCAACAAGTATCAGATTCATAGTTTAATAAATATATGTAAGTAACTGTGACAAAAGCTCTTACTTTGTCCATGGAGTTTCCACCAGTCAATATATATAACAAATTACATTTGGTAAAACATGATCATAAAGCAACTATATTTAACACTGACACTTTATTTATTACAAAAACTATCATGAATTAAAAATGTGGTCTCAATATGATGTAATTTTGAAAACTATTTCTTTTTCTATCATGGCACTTGATTTATAGATTTAAAATACTTTTTCTACTAAAGAGGTGAAGGTGGAGGGAAGGTGAAAGGGTATACATATTATCCAGAAATCAGACAATTGACCATTGCCCATCACCAAAGTGTCAGAATTCATGACACAGAAATGAAAATGAGAAAGAATTCCTTCAGATGCAATTTTTTAACCCAGACTCTACAAGCTCAAAAAAAAAAAAAAGCATGCATCTTTAAGCAATAGAGTCATCTCAAAAGCTATTGACTGATTCATTGTAGGAAGATAACCTCTCCCCCTGATGTAATCTTCTTCTACATTGTACACAACTCTTGTTTCAGCAATTCACTGCACATATGAGAACTGCTTAGCATTACTAGAAAAAATCTGTGCACAAACTAAGTAGACAAATGCTAAATTAAGTAAGTACGTAAATAGCATTCAAGTTCATCATTAAAGTGTTTATATTGTATACACGCTTTTAAGAATATAAGTGCAAAACACATTTTTAATATAGGAACAATTTATGTAGGGAGATATCAGTTAATGTGCTTTAAAAGTTAGAAAAGTGAATATGCTAAAATGAGAAATAAGTACAAAAAGAATCAATCCTTACAATTACAAAGTGGTTAAACTATGGTAAAACTTAAGACCAAAAATTTCATGAGAACTTTTTAAAACTTCTACTTGCGATCAATTCAGGAGCGAGACTCCCACCAGGCATGGCTGTTCACTTAAGCATACAGCAAAAAAAAAAAAAAAATGCTGGATCATCTAAGACAAGAACAGCTTCTACTAGGAAATATGCTGGGCAATCACTACTTTTGTGATCACTCTATAATAAACTGAAATATGCTGACAGTACAGAAATGTCTTATCCCCGGGGCAAGTGAGTTGAAAGTCACGCTCAGCCATCGTGAATTACACCCAGTTTCAACAATTTTTTCTGACTTAGATACCAAATTTTATTTTCAGGTTAGAAAAGGCTGAATTTTGGTATCTCAGTCAGGAAATAGTTAAAAAAACATCCGTAACCTCAAATCTCCTGGCGTGACTTCCGATTCATTTGCCCTGGCGCAAGACAAATTAATTTCTGCCATCCGGATTCACCACAGCTTTTCCTCAGCCTGCCTTGTTCTGACGCCATTCATGACATTAAGCTCTATGATCATGTGAATGAGAATGCATGTTGGATGTATAATATGCCTCATCAACTGTGAAAGTTACTTCCTCTGGAGGACAAATAAAGTTTATCTTATCTTCCCCCTATATTTTGCTCCTATTTTATAATTCTAAACCTCAATGAGCACTTCCAACCTCTGAAAAGAAAAATCCTTTGACTGTCTAGGGCATGAAAGCATCAGATTTCTATTCACAATGGATTTATGATCCATGCATAAACACAGAGAAAGAATCTCACCCACTCTAACACATACACCATTTAACCATCCAGGGAAACAGACTTTCACAATCACTGGGAAACATAAGTCATTTTATCATTTAAGAAATGGGACCTTCATCACCTGGGAAATTAAACATTTCACTATCAGAGAAAAATGACATTTACAAAGCACTGACCATTCATGTCACCACACCACCTAAAGGTTAGTTTCTACAAAGAATTGTTTCATGTAACTACATGTTATACCTCAGTTTTAAAATAAAATAGGTTAAGCTCTGTGGTTGCAAGGAATGAAGTCATTCCGTATTTCCTATTACCTCATTACTCAAACATGACATTTTCTGTAATCCTTGCTCCAAATCTCTGATCAAATCATATTAAGACAACAGTTTGAACAGCAAAATTATCTCCAGTTTCTTACAATCACTTTTATCTTGGTCAATCTCACTTGAATGTAAGAATTCACTGAATTCTGGGCAAGTTTCTGGACACCATGAAATCAGGTGTTTTTTTTTTTTTTGTTGTCTTTGCATTCTACTTCCCATCCTCCTATTCTCTCTCCATCTTGTGTCAGATTTCACTTCTGAACACACATGCAGTGAAATGCAGCAAAAGTATTTCAGTTTGTTTGTTAATAATAATGAATTTCTGGGAATTCATTATTGTCCTGAAGAAGAGTCAAGTTGACTCGAAAATTTGGCAGAGACCATCACTATCAAGTTATACATTTCTGTGTTATTT
>JBCAUA010000022.1:38551-63384 GCA_038406235.1 Peronia verruculata | reverse complement strand
CTATCTATCTATCTATCTATCTATCTATCTATCTATCTATCTATCTATCTATCTATCTATCTATCTATCTATTGACAGACAGAGAATGTCACTGTCAGACTGCTAAGGATTTGAGCACTTATATGAACCTTATAATGCTGGGGCTGAGCACGACAGGCCTACGTGAATATTTCCCTTTCCTTGGGTCTTACATTTTTACAAAGTAATAACAAATTGTAAGGCGCTTACAGCCTCGGACTGTCTAGACATAAGCGCTCTATAAATGCTTTCTATTATTTATTACCGTTACAGATCTGAAAGCCGTCACAGAACATGTGACACTGATCCTCCTATCATAATTACTAGCTATGCTCTGATGGCTGGCGCTGTCTTCAGATACATCCATAGGGGGTATCGCATCCCATATTATCAACAGTTTCATTGTAGCGCAATTTTTTTTTTTTGTTTTGCTTGAAAAGCCCGAAGATTTTAATACGTAGCCTGCCAAGGACAATACCATGTCAGCGGAGTTCGCCCTAAAGTTATGAAACTTGGCTGGTATCGATTTTCATTAGGAATAATGAATAATGAATGCCCTTTGTTTCTACTCCACTTTTAAAAGTTTTTAAGGGAATGAGAAAGTAAGAGCTTTTTACAACCCCTCCGACCACCGTGGCAACAAATGGGTTAATATGGGAAAACTATCATGCAGATAGGCGGGAAGGCGTGGGGAGAGAAGAGGATAATTAAAAAAAAAAAGACATACTTTTGTTCTTTTCTCTCCTATCTCTTCCTGTTGTAAGTCCTAAGGAATTCGGATTATCTCCGCTTTAAGGGTGAGAACTTTCGTGTGTAAAATTTGGGATTTGGAATTTTTGCCTGGACAGCGGAACAGTCTACTCTCCATCGATTCTGAACGGCCAAAGGTTCTTTAATATGGATAACGTAGACACAGTACCTCCGAAATATGTTAGCCCTTATCCGAGAAGGCTAGACGTCGGTCTTCCCTATAAAGACGAAGCCAAGGGACCATTGGTCAAGAGAAAAAAAAAAAGTGCAGATCTTCGATCTTCGAGTCTTGCTAAGCCCCGATGGGAGGATCCACGAGTTGAACACACAACCTCACCCATGTGAAGGTGTTCTTTTTTTTTTTTCACCATTAAGCACAGGTAGAACCACAGGGCCACGGCGACCCCCCCCCCCCCCCCGCTAAAAAAAACCCACCCCGCTCCCCACAAAAGCGGATATCACAAGGCCCTCCTACTCTATCTCCCTCCCCAACCCCTCTCCCCAACGGATACAGGGCCATTCGCTTCTGAAGATGCACACATCTGCTAGCCATTTTTGTTTTTATCCCACGATATATTAAACTCTTTAAGTTTCACTTTTCTGGTAGTCTAACACACCACACATCATCTGCCTGTTTCCTCCTTCGCTCTGTCTGGCACTTTCTCTTGCACTGCTTAACAAAGGCGTACTAATAAAATACTAAAGACTAGCAGCTTCCATAGCTGATAGTTACATTGTACGTCTGTGAGTGTGAGCATAATGACAATCATAGATGTCGCAGTGGGACATGATCCATGATTATATATATATATTTAATATTATTTATTTATTTGCTTGTTTATTTATTTATTTACTTGTTTTGTTTTCGTTTTTTGTTTGTTTGTTTGTTTTGGGGTTTTTGTTTTGCTTTTGATTTGATACAATGAAATGTGTATCAGGGAAAAACAAACGATGACTGCAGTGCAATCAAAAGTACAAGTTACATTATATGCCCTTCTAATTCCCAATTTCAGACTGTATAGTGTTATTAGCAGTGCTTGAAACTCGCCGTAGTGATCGCTTTACTCAACTGCCGTCATAAAAGTTTGCTCTACTTGTCGAAGCGAGACACGGAAGGATTCCCAGAGCGAGTTTCCACTTTGCTTTGCACAATAAAGTTTTGCATTTCCTTAAAAAGCCAGTACTTCTGTCAAGCTCAATTACAGATCAATAAGGCAATGCTATGTCTGTGACATCTCATGGCCTGCTGCAATGTACAACAGAACGCGCCCCTCCCCCTTCTCCTCTCTCCTTCTTCCCGCCATCCCCCTTCTCTCTCTCTCTCTCTCTGTGCGTGTGTTTTGTGATGCCATCTGTAACAAGAGAATGAAGAACAATTAACAGTATCCTCCGCCGTCGTAATACATAAAAAAGACTAATTTACAATTTATCATACATGTATTCCATTGTCCATAAGAACAGACAAACAGAAATTTAAAAAAAAAAAAAAATACAAAAAGAAAAACATCTGTTGCCTATGAACCGCCATAACTAAAATTACACATGCATGAATTCATACGCGAAGCCAGGCCCCGGATACAATCATGGCAGTGCTGTGTGCCATGCAAGCTGTCGCCACATTCTGCTCAGCTTTCAAGTAGATTCGTAGATTTGCTCTCGGCTCAGGATGTGCTGCGTAAATAAAGTCTACTCGACTCGCGCGGGGCACAAGGGATTCTTGCAATGGGATAACATTATAAACCTGAGGTTGGCAAACTGGGCCGGCCACGTACTGCGACTCGGACTGTCATGAGGATATGTCATCGAGACTACTCCATGCATGATAATTATAGGTAAAGGCATGCAAACGAAGGACGCTGGCACTTGGTGTATGATTCAGGGGTGAGCTATATATAATATCGCTATGTTTCCACTCATCAAAATGATAACTGCAAATAAATAGGTGTACCTAAAGTAATTATCCTCATTGCTCTGAGATGATTGGTAAGCGTCATGCAACGGTTGGTTCATGACATTTCTGCGCAGTCATAAAAATAAGAAATGCACCCATGAACTGAAAGGTCCCTCAGCTTCCTGTATGGAATGCCAGATGTCTCATCTTCTTAGATAAGGCAGAATACATTCGGGATGTCCCATGAGTAAGTTACTCACGTTAAAAAACCCTTGGCAGTTCAAAATCGATGAAGAGTATCAGGGTGCTGCTGGTCGAGCAAAATTTCCAAATTCAAAATTTCTACCCACAAAAATTCTCAGCAAAGAGAGGCAGCCACTCAGAGCGGAGACAATCCTACTTTCTTAGAATTGAAAGGCTTCAAAGAAAAAGAGAAAATCCTGTGTTAAATTAACAGAATCACAACGACACAACTATCAGATGAAAATAAAGTGTGCTATGATTTTTCTTTTCTCAATGTCTAAAAGGTGATGGAAATGATGTATTTCATTCATTGTCAGAGTAATGACATTACAACAATGAGCAGAACACGATTTGTGACGTTACCCTACCCGAACAACAATACTTTAGCTGTGGCACTGTCTCGAGATCTAGCTGGACAGACGTCAACCACAGCCTGCGGACGACAGATCATTCGATTCTGACAAGGGCCATCCATCACGTGCGGTTACGTACGTCACCGGAAACAGGAACAAAACATCCCTCCGGAACGAATCCTTCACAGGGAGGAAGAAGAATTCTCAAGATTCGACGTTCAGCGGAGACGAGGCTTCTCCAGACTCATTATGACACAAAAGATTATAACTTTTGGACATGTTGGGTTCTCTTTCAGGATATGACGTGACCGTCGTGGAAGAAGATTGACGGCATTGTTTTGCTTTTCCACGTGCGACATGATTATCAGATAAGCATACTGAACAAGAAGAGAGAAGAAGAGAGACAGAGACGGGGACAGTGGGGGGGGGGGGGGAGATAACTAAGGCCATTATACCGTCCTTCCTGGCACGTCCATGCCTCACGGGTCATCAATAATACGGAAATACGGAGATCTATGAGATAATTTTTTTTTCTTTCTGTCGTTCTCTTCATTCCTCTCTCTCTCTCTCTCTCTCTTTCTCTCTCTCTCTCTCTCTCTCTCTCTCACTCCTTCAAGCAAATACTAATATATGTCTGCATTTGATGTCTGCTGTATGTATTTTGCTTTTGTTTTGTTTGTTTTTCATATTTGTGATTTCTCAGTCACATGTCATTCCCGTCTTTGTACAGAGTACAGTCGCTTCACATTTTCGACACGATACAACATTGATTTGATGAACTGATTATATTTATATACAGCAGTCAAGCTATTGTCTGTTCTGTTCACCCCAATGAAAACAAAACAACTCAAAGGACTTAAAGGTTATCGTATCCAACAGAATACAGATTGCCCCACACTCTTGGTAAGTCAAGGTGAACGGCGGGAGATCATCCGATTCTCTCAAGGGCCACCCTTCACGCATTATCTTCTTCACTGGAAAGATGAGCGATACTACTCCACGTCACTAGAAACATGAACGATACCTCCTTCTGGAAGGAACCATTAACGGGAAGGAAGAAGACGTCTCATCAAGCATTATACTTCATGGCATGCGTCAGAGCCTCGTAGCCCATCATTAGTACAATATTCCACGTGGCCTCTTCTTTTTCGTATCACTTCTTTATTCATTTTTTGTTTTCACTACCATAATAGTATATTTGTTTCCGTTGATGATATTTTTTCTTTTGTTATTTTGTTGTTATTGTTGTCGTTTTTGGACGGGGGGGGGGGGTGTTCTTGTTGTTCTTTTGTACTTGACAGAATTTCTATATTTCCATAATATGCAGTGCTTTTCTTTGTGCAAGGCCCAATGGCGTTTGTACACTCTTCAGACCGGAGTACTTATTTGAAGAGCAATTTATTCAAGCTGCTGCCTGTTCTGTTCTCCCTCAGTGACCATGATAAAAACAACGACACAACAACGAATGAAAGGGTGCAAAGTGGGTCGAGTATAGACCACATCAATAACTTGGCAAGTCCATATGGCCATATTTAGGAACAGAATGTCCTCATTTACGGCCTATCATCATAACTGTTGACCCGCAAAATATAGTCTAGCACTTCTGATGGGTGACTGAGGGGTAGTCCTTTCTCACACGAACAGGGTTAGCAATCTTTACCCTAAAATGTCGGCATGAACAGTTACAGTGATGCAGTGTCTATGAGGATGTTGATTCACGTTCACGAAATGACAGTATAAGACCCAATGGCAGTAAAATCTCGGAGAGTCTATATGGGCCAAGTACTGCAATGAGGAAGCATAGGCAAATAAAAAAAAAGTTGCACCACATAATAAAGGAGAAACAATTTCGTATTGACTCGCACTTGGGAGCGTCTGTTTACAGCTTTTGGTGGGACGGAAGATGAGGGGGGGGGGGCGCTGTCCTATCACACGTTACATAACTGGATACAGCTTTCTTACACACGGATAGAGAGAAAGCAGTGCATCAATAGGCCCAAATAGACTCCATATCTAACTGGGCCAATAGGCCCAAATAGACAGCGCTAGAAAATAAAGGGTGGCTGTATTCAGTCCTCCAGGTTCCAGAATAGACAAAACATCCCTCTTCCCCGCCCCAATATTTTATTCAGGTCTCTACATACTGAAGATTGGTAAACTATTCAGTGCTGTAAAGGATCTTTAGGTAGTGCAGCCCCCAAAGCTAGATTATTACTGAGAGATCAGAAAAAAAGTACGAAGTAGAAACCTGAACAGAATGAGGTCAGAACAGAAGTAACATCTCTCTCAATACCCTCTTCTGGCACTTGTCGGTCAGAATACACAAAGGCTCAGTCGATACCTTGATGAGGTATTTGGCGACCAGAATACACAAGGCTGACCCTGTAAGTAATTCAGGAACCTGGTGAACATAACAGAGAAGCCTAACAAAATGAAAGACCTTGTTGTTGTTGTTGTTGTTGTTTACAAATGAATTATATCTTATAGGGAAACATAATTCTTGTGCGAATCCTTGAGAAGATCATTCCGCTAACAGTTTTAGAACTAAAATCACACACTGATATGGATTTAATGCCAAATACTAATAGCTCTGACACAGGCCAGCATATTAAAACATTTATAAACGCTCCCCCCGTTTCGTCATTTCATTTTCTTTTTTTTTTTTTTTTTCAAAAAAGGAAAACGACATATCGATAAGCCCCAAAAAATATCTAACAACGGCTCACTCACTAAGAACAAAGACAAGAGCCACAACAGAACTGGCTTGAGCGAGAAGCCAGGCCTCCTGACAACGGCAGTACTCCTAATCCTATGTTTGAGGTAAAATGCTGCATTAGTAACTTCACTTCTCAATTTTCTGTTTTTTTTTTTTTTTTAATTATTATAAAAAATGAATCTGATTACTTCAAGTTAATCCTGTCTGCTTCCTCCTCATCATTAATTTCTCTCTTTAGTAAGTAGATCTACTGACTGTTTACTTTTTTTTTTTTTTTTTACAAAAAGTAAATGTGTGTGCATAGAGGGTGGGGCAGGGCAGTTACGTATTTTCACCTACGTTATTATTTTATTAACTGGTGCTACAGCATTCCTCCCATCACATTCAATTAACGCTGCTACTTCTCCATTATGACCTATAAATAAGGACATTCACCTGGTGCTTACTCATAACACACAGTTGTCCTGCCTCACTGAGTAATTTCCTGACGGGAGTCACACAATTTGTGCAGATTAATTACACATGAAACGCTTAATTACCTAAGCGCGAATATGCTCTGCGTGTCGGTGAACATGTGCGGTCAGTGATTTTTTTCCCAGTTATTTCTCTTACATGGAAATATGGATGTGGGTGTACGTGTGTGTGTGTTGGGGGGGGGGGGGTGTCGTCCCACGCCCGCTTGGGTAGGAGAAACGAGAAATAGATGAAAGAATAGAGATTGAGAGAGAAATTCATGTATGTGTTCAGTTGTATTACATGATTATGTGTGTGAGCATGTCTCGAATCATATCTGTATACCATGTTATGAATATGCATGTTGTGTTGTTGCTCCTGTTTGTTTTGAGGCATATTTCGTGTGTGGCTATTAAACATTTTGTTCTGTACAGCGCTTCGAGCCCTCTGGGGTGAGGTGCTATGTAAATGGCCTTTACTATTATTATTAAATAGAGAGAGAGAGAGAGGGGGAGAGAGAGAGAGAGAAAGAGAGAGAGAGAGGGGGGAGAGAGAGAGAGAGGGCGTGTAAATCAGTCCATATTCTTAAACAAGAGCTTTGCATTTCCATTTAAAAACAAAGGAAAGTTCTAGAGAATGTATGGATTTCAATGTACTAAAACTGATTTCAGAGGGAATACTTCTATGTACTCGAGTCGATCTCAGAGGGAATATCTGTATGTACTAAGGCTGATTTCAGAGGGAATATTTCAATACATTGATGTTGGAGGGTCTATTTCCATATACAAGTACTAACATTGATTCCAAAAGGGATATTTCCAAGGCTGATGTCCGGGTGAAGTAGAGAACTGCCAGATGGGGAAAATGAATAAAGACGTGTCCAATCCCCAAGGCATTTATCAGGCTACAAATTATATGTATCAGTGTAATTATTCAGATTGCTATTTGTACTGGTGACGAAAGATGTTATTGAAACAGAAGAGAATCTATAACAAAACAAAACAAAAAATAAAAAACAAAAACTGCCATGACAGGTCAAACCGTTTGAGGAAGACCTGCATTTTCAACATATGCAATAGACATTTCTTTTTTTTAAGGGAGCCACCTTACAGTAGGCTACAAGGTACATCAAGAAATGGTACAAAGATGTTGGGTTTATTAAAAAGCCCACGTTCACTGTCGTGGTGATGTGCAAACTTAGTATACAAACACATAGTATCCGTCCCCGACTCACTTCAGTCTTAGCTCCGATATAAGTATCGGCAAACCTGTCCTCTGTTTAGGCTCTCTTCTGCAACTGTAATGCTATACTTCACATTGCTTCTGACGATGTAAACACGTTTCGAAACGGTTAAAGCACGGTATCATGTTAATCAGCATCATGTTAATCAGCAACCTGAATGCAGACAGGTGAGAGGTCGGTGGCTGAGACTGCAGCGGGTCGAAAACAGGTTCACCATATAAGTGCAATGTGTCGCTGTGTCGACGCACTCACGATAACATCAGACTCCCAGACACAGAAATAATGAATTTCAGGCGGGGACGTTTATTATTGTAAGTAACGCAGCTGGCGGGCCAACGAGGATGAAAATAAGTCAATGGGCACTTAAAGCGTTGTTATTGTTATTATTTCAGCTAGAAGCATTTCTCGTAAGAATATGATTCAGTCATGTATCATCATTTATTTAATGTCCTTCATCCACTCTGCGAAGCCAAAAACCTCGGCGGCCCTGTGTTACCCCAAGAATCGATATCATTTTTATTAGCAAGGCAAAAAAAAAAAAGAAAACGTGCAGCTGAGCTTCACTTTGGCAACAGCAGTGAATGATTCAAATAAACCAACAACGATAATCTCCTTATCAATGGCTTCATGCTCACCTGCTGATCCAGCGATTTTACATATCTGAGATCAAATTCTCTGATCGTCCCTCAGATTGTTCCGCTCTGACGATTCACTGAAAATTTACTTGGGCAAAAAAATAAAAATAATAACTGGCACTCAAAACAATGACTGTATCTGGCTATATCGAGCAAGCCGAATTTCTGAGCTGAGAGTTTAATTTCCAGTAACCAGGATTTATATCACTCTCAATCTCTGAGACATAAATACATAATTATAATAACAGCCAGAATCAATACAGCGTTTATTCCAGTAAAGTACATGTACAGGGTCTAAGCGCATTACAACCTACTATTGTCCCGACAGACCCAAAGAAGACATTCATAAACATTCTCAACTTCCTGGGAAGCATACAAAGCGGCTGCATGTCAGGCGCTCAAATCCTCATCAATCTAACAAGATCAATCACCGGCTATACCCGGGCACCCATTTAAACCTGGGTCGGGTCAGGAAATGTGTGTAAATTGTCTTTCCCAAGGACAAAATGTCGGGACCAGTTATAATTTTTGATCCGGAGACCGACGGCCCAACAAATACATGTAATGTGTGTCTGTTTTCATTTATTGTTGTTGATAACTTTTCTCCAGCCTCAGACCATATCTGTGACTGTTTGACACAATCCTTTTCATTCTTTGAAAGACAGTGAAGAACGCACCAAGTGATCGTTTAGCTGTTTCGTTCATCGTGAGCGATGAAGATGACTTCTGACGATGGGTTTAAAAAAAAAAAAAATGGTAGGAGCCAGGATCCTCTTGAGAATGGATTTCCTTTAAAGAGGGATAAAGTCACCCCCGCTAGTAAAAAAAAAAAAATAATGTATCTGAATTCTTTCCATGTTCATCCTAAGGGAATGCGGACATATGTTGAACATAATAAATAAACCTATTCAACATTGTATGCAAAAACCACTTTCAGAAAACAGAACAAAGTGATGAGAGTTTTAATCAAGCCTCCAGAAAGACGGCAACATTGTGTTTTCTAGTAACAGTGAGAAACTATCAAGACTTGAAATTCTCATAGATTTCTCCGTTAGTTTATGTTTTGTTTTTCTTGTCCCCCAACATCAAAACAGGGACGTGCTCAGCAATGCATAGCAGCTAGGATTATTTGATGGTAAAATATTTCTTATGCACTGACTGAATTTTTATTACGTATTTCCTTCTACGATAGGTTTATTCTGATAAACCCGAGGGGATTATACAAAATAGTGGTGATGGTGGGCACTTCTGGGCAAATGTGGTCGAGGCTTATGTTTTCAACCAGAAGTATCACATTAGAGGTGTAAAATAACACATATTCCCTTCCAATTATCTGGGGGCATGATTCTGATGGCTAATTAAAGTCACAGTGTTAGCACGTACTGGCTTGCACATGTAAGGATGGCCCTGGAGCGTTCGTTCCCGGGGATTTTTGCAGATGTGCCTGCCTTTACTCGACAGTAATTAAAGATAATCAATAGTGTAGTGATCACGATGCCCGATATGTCACTGGATCCACGACCACATTTGTCCAGGTGTGCCTGGAGGTGAAAAAAAAAAACTGCCTGCCAATGAATTAGAAAGCACAAAATTACTAACATTTCAGATGAGCCCAGAACTGATACATGCTCATAGAAATTGTTTGTTTCTTTGTGTTGGGGTCACAACTGCACTATATTGCACGTAGCACGGTTAAATACATTTACAAGTTGACAAGCATGTTAAAGTGTGTTTATAAACTGAATGATTAAAGGTTACAAAAGAAAATCATCAACAGCAACAATAATGACAACAAAAGCATATATAAAATATGCATAAACATACGGTAAACCGCAATTTTCTCAGAACCTAATAGTCGACAGTTCCAGATTTTAGAACAAAGGTCAACCTAGAGCATAAAACACAGGTTAGTTTGTGGGTTTATTCTTTAAGAATCATTCAGAACACGACTCAAGAGGTGGTTTTCTCAAATGACTCTAAAGTCAGCCCATTCTAAAAGTATGTGTGCCACTGTCAACTGACGACTGCAGGCCATAAACACATGAGAAGTCAGAAATTTGAACTTGCAAATCATATCTGTTATTCGACCATTCTGCGCTGACGTAAGTTCAATTAAAACTTACTCAGCAACAGAAAGATAAAAAAGGTCAACAAAGCCGCTAACTAGCAGAATACTGAATGTTCGACAGTTCATGACTTACTTCAATCAAAGATGAGAAAGTGAAGGTGGGAGATACATGGAACATCTAGGGTACCACCCTCGGAGCCTAAGGTCTCTACTGAGGTTTGATTTCCCTACAACAAACATTTTTGTATCTAGATCTAACGGCTGGAAATAACATCTATAGAAATTCTAAAAGCATAATCCTGACAATCTAATGGCTGTGCTGTAAAGCTTAGCAAACTGAAATATCATTCACCAGATCCGCCACCTGTTCACACACAGAGCTAAAATCTGACCTCCCAATATGTTAGCAGGAACAAAGTGATCAATAACAGCTGGATAGCAAACACCGGAGTACGGGTGTGATTGGTTATTAGAAATCACAGCAATTACAATAGCAACAGCATTGTCAAAAATATGTAGTCTCAGCCATCGGGGGAATATGTAGACACTACCTTCAGAGAACATCTTAGATTTAGTATATATGCAACTGTCCCATAGAGTGTCATCCTCGACATTTCTTTACCGCTTTCTTTCCTCTCTCCTTCTTACCATGTTAGACAGAGTACAGTCATAATCGTGCTGATGTGTTGCTAAACCACAACACAAACAAAAAATATATGCAACTGTAGGATAATGTATTGATTCCCTCATACTACTTAATAAAGACTGGTAAACCCACTGCTTTGGTTCATAAGCATAAGATGCTAAATCTTTTGATAAACATGCAAAAGTTTTTTTCAGTAACTAGACATCAATTTTCTATATTCCATGTGTAAAAGTAAGGAAAGCATTTCATTGTCAATTCAGTTCAAACAAAGTAGACTCAGACAGTGAGTATAACTTGAAAGTTTGGTGAGAAGTAGAAGCATATTCATTACTAGAGTGTGATATATCATAACATATAAAATGTTCCAGAGAATATGCACACAGGTGTAAAAGATTTATTATTGACGACAATAACAAGTCAACAGGTCTTTTAAATTTACTGAAAAACCGTCAACCTCTATGGCAAATGGTAAGCGATGAGTTTAATGAAAGAAGTTTTAAAATTATTCAAAACAAATAACAGATAGATAATTTAAACTTGACTGATGCAAGTTACAAGGAAATCAACTGACATTTCTTCCCTAGCCTTTTCAGACTTTTCCTTGCCTGGGCCTTGCCAGGACACCAAATCAAAACAGATGCTGAAGTTGGAGAGAAAATCTGAAAGCATCTGTTTCCTTCTGCATTTTCTGGAGAACATGAGTTTGGTGAATTTCCATTTGCAAATTAGGAATTGAAAATCACACTCATGGTCACTAGCCATAAGAATTGATTAACCATTGCTGCTCTGATTCAGAAATGTCCACCAAGATCTACCAGCAATATCTGCAGAACCAGCACAGATACAAAAACACAAATGAGATGCGACACAATGAAATCAGGCGCTCGTCAAATTTTAAGCATATGGAGTTATTGGTACCAATATTAAGCTTATTCATTTCCCACTTTGTGTGTGACAAAAGTTTTCTTCTATCTTAAGTAGAAGTCGAGCTATTGGCAATTAAAAATGACAGGTAATACCCATTGCTGCATCTGAAATTAGTGAGAAAATGGCAGATCACTTTAGTAATTTAAAAGCGTTGTTAGACCATGGCGCTAGGGTTTATATTCAACCTATTTCAGCAAATTTAACTCTGAAATGCATTTTTTATAATGATATAGAAGGGTTCTGTGAAGAAAAAGAAATTGCCTTAAAAATCTGTTCACAGCTGAAAAACACATGATTTCTCCAGTCATCTCAGTTTGACGAGCGCCTGATTCCATTGTGCTGCATCTAAAATCAACACAATTTTTCAAGTACTTATTGGATGTCAAGCTGCTTACAAATTTTTTTGATGTTATACTCTTGAAACAAAAAATATTTTTCAAACACTGAAATATCTTCACTGTAAAAAAATTTTTTTTTTTTAAAGTTATGTATTGCATGCAAAGGAGTGGCAACAGCCAAAAGAGTTTACGAGTTCCTCCTAAAGCAGGACATCCCTATGCTTAGGATTCCTATGATCACTCACCTCTACTCGAGTTTTTCCTGGGACTGGCACAGGGGCGCTCAACAGTCTGAGAATCCAGGTCTCAACCTCCCTGACCTCATGCATCACCAAGGAGGAAATGTTATCACTTGTCTGTCCAGTTAAAACACCCCACACGGTGTCTCTGTTGAAGTGATAGACGAATCACATTTAATCACTGAATCAGGATATCTTTTCATGTATATCATAATTAACCTGATTTCTATGGACTAGAGTTAACTTTTACTGCAGAAGTGAAAATACTGCTTGGTACATAAGAGCAATGCTATTTTGCTTTTATGTTAATCCTCATGCAAAAACATTTTATCAGAAGAGACAGCTTCCCCAGTGCGTACTGCATTGAAAAACTATTCCTTGAGTGTGGCACATAACAGTCAGGAAAGAAAAATGTGATTTATCAGCTCTTGCCTTTATATTTTCAGACTTGCGCAAGGCCAAAATGTCTGTATGACTGGATACTTATGAATTTATATAATAGGAATGAACAAGACCACTTGGTACTTATAAGTACAATATAAGTCAAAATACTGATGTCAACAAATTGAGAAGTGAACATAATATTATAACATGGAACAATTTATTCTTTGTTGTTCTTCTGAAGTATAGACTTCTGGTTCATCAAATTGGTGATAACTTTCTCTGACAACAAAAAACACAGTATCAATCCAGACACTTGATACACTTACTTATTCACGGACAGGTTCTGACTCATAACTTTCTAAATAAATATCACTCAGAAATATTTAAAGATGGGAACTGAACATCTTAGCAAGCTACAATTTTACACAAACTGAAGGGAATCTAGGATTCAAAAATATCAACTTCTTCAATATTTTAAAACGATAACACAAATATTCATTTTAAATGGACTAACAAAACAACAAATCTGAACAAGGAAACAGAATAAGACCAGGAAAAAATACAATAAGAAAATTAATTACTTAATCTTTAGAGAGTCATAATTTTCCTCAGCTGTATATGTTTTTACCATGTTAAAGTTTTTGTTGAACACCATGAGGAGAAGAAAAACAACAGGAAAATGCAATTATCGAACTTAATCACGAATTTTCACCACATGAGAATTTATTTAAAGAATTACAATTTACTGTGTTGACAATATTAAATAAAATGACTTGGCATTGCACATGAATTTTTCATGGAATCACATGCTGAGTATTTTTCACGGTGTTTCTTGGTCAACCTAGGATCTACCTTAAGAGTTCTGATTATCACAAAAACCGTGAAAACAAATCATTTTACACCTTTTGTCAATATCTACAAATAGGGGAATATGTCACAACAAAGTAAGTATCTCTCAGTAAGATCCTATTTAATTCAATCCTGTCTTCTTGCTTGCACAAAAGATTCTAAACCATGCCAATACCTAAAGAACATATTTAACACTTCTTCAAGACACTTTAACTGGCAACATTGCTTTGTACTTCAAGTTGTGAAAAAAAGAAACAATACTGTGACAAAATGCCTACAGGATTTGATGTTATCTGATGATTTATAATTATATCAAATAAATAACAACATGTGGAAAAATGGATCAAAATACTTTTCATATCAAGACTTAAGATCTGAAAAAAAAAAGAAACACTTACATTAACAGACTAATCTGTCTCATATTTTAATGCAACAGACTACTGTATAATAATACTAACAAGAGCAAATGACTCATCTATCAAACATGAAATAATTGAAATATATGGATATGTTTCATGACAGGATCTCTAAACAATTACCTTGAGTAACTCATATATTATATATATTAAACTTTCATCATGCATCTTGAAGTATGCTTGAAGCAGATATCGGGATAATTTTTGTAAACCAGATTGAAATCCCCCCTCATATAGATTGTGACCTTACCTGGCTGTGGCCTTGGAACCTCCTACTCTTCTGACACAGCTGCGATCATGACATGCTTCTATTAGGCGTCGTAGTATAAACAGGCACTCACGGAAGGTGGAGAAAAAGGGATGATGACTGACAATACACAGAGAAGTCAATGTGTTATTTCTAACACGAGTCTTTCTACGGGTTCTACTTGGAGATCGTGGTCTATCACATTCTGAAGAACTTAATGTCTCCACAGAATGACTTGAGCCTGTACTAGATTTCTCCACTTTTTGCCAAGCTTCGGATGAATGAGCCCGCTTTTCAAATGGTCTGTAGAAATTTATGCATATCCCATATCGTACAAGACCTGAGTCCTTTTCTGTTAGTGTGAAGACAAAAGAGGTTGTTTCTCTGAGACTCATACGTTTGGGCCCAACACTGATGCAGCCCTCTGGCTGACAGAAAAATATCACATCATTTGGAAGAGGGAAATCACGATGATCTTCCAAGGGATATCGCCTCAGAAGTTCTGGTGTCTGGGACATTTGATTGTTTCCATTAGGAAATCTGCAGC
Source organism: Peronia verruculata (assembly GCA_038406235.1). Classification (NCBI taxonomy): domain Eukaryota; kingdom Metazoa; phylum Mollusca; class Gastropoda; order Systellommatophora; family Onchidiidae; genus Peronia; species Peronia verruculata. Next base: position 48,421 of record JBCAUA010000022.1, on the reverse strand, counting down.
CAGCTATCACGAGATAGTCCAACAGGCGAGGACAAAAGTATTTACTTGTGTCACTCATGTTTAAGATTAAGATGATTATTCAGCAAATCAAGGCACTTGTAGCAAAACTTGAGCTTACAAAATTGGAGAGTTCCTATTTACATTGACAGTTATTGATCAGCTGTATCACAGGGGTAATTAAACTTCACAATTCATCAGCTGTAATTTTTGCTGTCTTATCCCAGAGGAGAAGGCACTCATTTTGGTGTAATGCTTTGAGATGCTCTCCAAATTAAGTTAAATCCTCCATCTCATTGACTGTGTGAAAGGCTCGTCTACAGCCTGTCATTAAAAGAAAAAGGAAGGAAAGGGGAAGAGGGGACAACATCTTTCATTATTATATGGACAAATTTTATAAGTAGATTACACACTGCTTCTTAATCATCATAAATAATGCCATCATATCATACTACAATCTGCATGAAACTTTAACTTCCACATTTCCCTTTCACTTTCAAAATAAAATCAGTTGAATGATACTAAACATAAAAAGAATTTCTAGCATCTCTGAGACATACATCTCCACATCTTCTTTATGCCGAGAATGTTCTATCTATATGAGGCATTCTCAAAACTTGTCCAGTGCTGCAGGTCTAAAACAGAAATGATTAAAAATAAAATTTTTCAAGTGATTTATGTTTGGTTCTATTTTTGTTGATGTCATTTTATATTCAAAAAGTTTATTCTACCAACAGTTTGTTAAAATCTGCCCAATGTATAAAATTAAATGAAAGATTCTATCTCCACACAAAAGATTCTGTCACCCTAAAAAGAAGACATGAAATCTTGTCCTGTTATTACTGTTAACAAAGAAGGTAACAGATGTCAAAAAGGTAAAACAAGCTCTGAAATAGGTCTTCACAAACAAAGTTAACCTTTAACTTCAGACAGAGAGGGGAGAAAACTGAAATTGGTCACAGAGGTAAAATTTGTCATAAAATAAGTGCACCTTGAATTATGGTCAATAAGTTGGGTCAAAATTTTCTCTACCTGTGAATCTAAATCTAACAGCTCAACATTCAGTGAAAATAATATTCTAGAATCAAATTTCACTAAAACCAGTAAATGCAAATATAAAGATGTTGCAGCATGATTTACAGTCATTCTCAATTTGTTGTAAAAGTTATCTCCTCAAGACGCAAGTAAAAAAGTACTTCCATATGCTTTGGGCCCTCTTCCGGCTTTCCTAACAAAGAACAGCCGCTTGCATTAATGAAAAATCTAATACACGGGAGAAGAGGCTGAGTCTTTGAACAAAAAAAAAAAATGAATCAGGTAATCATTTGTAGAAAACAATATTCAACAGGTTACCTCTGTAAGATTTCATGTTAAAAGTTATCTCCGTAAAACATTTCATACACCCTCTCTTCATCTTCTTTCACTTTCTTTCCCTCATAACAAAGCAGGCAATTCTTGAAACAAAGCAGGCAATTCTTGGTTGAGTACAGATCTAAATCTACACTTCTCATAAAAAAGTAGAGCTTTTCTCGCAATTATTTTCACTGTCAGTGTAAGATTTTTATCATGAATAAGTGTTTCTGCAATATCATAAATAACGTGCTTTATCTTTTTATGTTCCAATAAACTTAAAATGTGATTCAATTTAATTTTTATTCTTTTATTTTACTTTGTTCCTGGACTGTGATTTGTTGTAAATGATTTCAGGTAAAGGTTATCTTCATAAGATTACTCCAGATAATCAATGATTATATTATTCATTCTTTTTTCTGTTAAATGACTTTAATAATAGCAATGTTTTCTTGTCTTCACCTAGAAATGATTGCATCATGCAGTTAAAATAAAAAAATTGAATGGCAATCTTTGAAAGTATATGGGTTTTGGGTGCAATTAAATAAAATGTGTTTAGTTGTTCAATTATTATAGAGATAACTCTTACAACAAAACATTTATCATGAGCACATGAACTTATATAAACTGTAAACTTTTTGAAGAATCCATCTTTGTTCAATCCTTAGCTGATGTTTCAGATATTATTGTGATGAGTTTATAATAGATTTTTACTTTATTCTAAGCATTTTTTGGTGTAAAAGTTATTTCTGTAAATCACTGCTGTTATTGACTTTTAAGCCATTTCAACTCTGAGTTTTATTGTTTGATAAAGTTTCAATGTGTGGTGCATTTGTCTATCTTAGGCCTTTTTGAAATTTCACTGCAATTATCCCCATTAAAATGGACTACTTTTGAGAATGCCTCAAATATGTTTATAGTAGCAATACAACTACCTCGAATTCTCAGCTACAACATCATAGTCACTTACATAAAGCAGCCATCTGCAATTGTACCAATGCTGTAATTGGCAGGGGTATTCATTAAAACCATGTTCAAACTGTAAGCATGCTATCTTTCATAACTCCATTCACACAATAGGACCAACTTGATCTTATCAGAAATGGTTTTACCTAGCTCTAATCTGTAATCATTTTTTTTTCTTTTTTCAATGAGAAACCCAACCATATCCTAATCAGGAAGTCTGCAAAAATTCAATAGCTAGCTTTCATTTCTGGAATTCCAGTGAAGGAATGACCCAGATCTAGATCTCACAAAAACCAAGTTCCACGAGCACAAAAAGTTAAATACTCCCAATAATACCACATACATAATTCATAACAGACTGATGACATAAATTTCTATATTATTTTCTATATTATAAATGACTGTGAATTGCAAATCTAGAATGCCTGAATAGGTGTTGCAAAATGGCAGAATTTTTCTAACTCATACACTACTAGTTGATACAAGTCAATAGAACCTGGATTGACAGGAAATTTTTACGGTCACTAGATCCAGTCACAATCATCAGTTTTGTTCTGTTTCAATAGTAATCTCAATTAGTAAATTATTAGAGAATCTACTTTCAGAAAAACTGCACTAGGCCTAGATCTCTAGATTTCTAGATCTAGATCTATGCCCCCTATAGTTATTGCTCTGTTCCATTATTGACTTAACAAGGAATTCACTGCCAAATTACTTTTATAGTAGGCCAAGTGTCATTGATAGAGACATTATATTATAGAGAGGCTATTTAGTCATGTGTCACCTTATAGCTAGAGTAAATCTAGTCTAGATCTAGATCTAGATCTGTTCTTCTATTAATTAATCACTGAACAAAACCACTCTCTGGCAAAATGGATTGAACTTGTAAAACGTTTACAAGGCAAACACCAACAGAAACAAATCTCAAAATGAACACGGCAATTCTATACATTGGAAAATTCTATCCAAAATTCACTTCTTTCATCATGATACAATAACACTGGCAGAATCTAGATCTAGAATCTAGATTTAGCTCTGGATCTAGAATCTAGATCTAGGCCTAGATCAGATAGATCTAGATCTATGGATTCTGCTAGCTCTACAAAGAATTCATGGTACTTCCGTAATCCTCTGCATAATTTAGTGGATTAAAATGACTGATATTCAAAAATTAAACAGTGCATTATAGTGGTATGAACACAGTTTTCCCAAAGCATTGTTTCCTTACCATTCCAGTGATGGTGTAAGATGGAAGACTTCGTCACATCTTCTCTAACTGTTTATGATAAACACCTTTTGACGTCAAAACTTCCCTGCAGCGACACCGGCAAGGGAGACAATAAAAAGTCGATATATATCAGTTTCCCGTGGTTATGTTTTCTATTCGCTTTTAAAATGTTTTTTTTTTTTTTAATCAACTGTCTTATACACACATACATACACATAAGCACACACAAAAGCCCAACTGTGTGTGTATGTTATGAACTTCTTAGATTTCTCAAACTAGTCAAACCCATATTACTACCGAAGCCGTCAAGTGTCAAGCACATTAAATCCGAAGAAAACAGCTCATTGTGGAGAATTACAAAATATTACATTATTATTACTGTAAAATCCGTGTATGCCTCAACACTCGTGATGCCTTTTAATACTTCCGATATATATATATAAATATATATACTTTTATTTTTTAATGGTGAAAGAATGTTCAGTATTTGAAGTGAGATATGGGCGTCTGGGCAACACACCGACCCTCTGAGACAGCCGCACATTATTTCATCTTTACAAACTGTTTCTAAGTAATAGTTAGGCAGCTCACTGTTGTGTTGTTTCTTCCTAATTTTTTAATTTTTTTAAAAATTTTATATCATTGATTTATGAGTTTGGTTCGAGCTATTTGTGATTTGTTTTTGTTTGCTTGCTTGATTGTTTTGTTTTGTGTCTGTGTTGTTGTTGTTTTGTTTTGTTTTGTTTTTCCTGGTGTCCAGGATAGGAAGGACTATATAATGTGCGGAATATAAAATGGAAGAACAATGAAATAATTTCCCGTGTCCCAGATCTTGGTTACCAGAGCTTCGTACTATAAACACAGAAACCATATTTTTCTGCAAGGATATTTTGAGTGTTACAGCAAAAGGTCTGTAACGTTGTGCTGTCCTGCGTGTAAAAAGACCTCGGATGTTGTAAATTTTGTTTTATTTTGGAATGGTAGGACAAAAGGGCAATAAAGAAAGAAATATTGCATAATTCGGCAAATTAGTTGTTGAAAACGAGAGTAGACTATGAGTAACCAGCACCCTTGACTGCTCCCTGATGAATAATAACCAGCATTTATTCTAGTTTACTAAGCAGTCTGCACAAACATCTATTCTATATGGCCTCTCGATAAGACTTTTATTCAGGGCTAAAAGTTGATTCAATATTTTATTTTACTTCATTTCATTTGGAGACAGGGGTGTCATCTTTTTTACTGTATTTTTCTTTCTTTTGATATTGCTAAGCTTCTCTGCTAATACTGTATGTGTGTGTGTGCGTGCGTGAGAGAGAGAGAGAGAGTGAGTCAAACAGTTGGGGCCGATAATCAGGACTCTTTTGCTGTTATTGTTGATTTAGTTTTGTTTTGAGTTTCACAGGACAGAGGTCTGTTTCCTTCTTTCTAAAATGGTTGTTTGTTTTTCTTGAGCTTGTGTGAGTAAATGATTTTCTTCTCAATATTATTAGATGATTTATTGTTGTTGTTGTTATTGTTGTTATCATTTTGAGTCATTCTGTCTGCATGTCCTATGTGTTATCACCTTGCCATTTATCGGCTGTTACAAAGGTTGACCTTTGGAACGCAGGCGAAGAGGTAGGAGCCGGTCGTAAATGATTCTTTTCCGCATACTATTTTTTTGTGCGTTATTCGTGTAGCTATCGCTAGCAGTTTGGCGGCTTGTATGGCAACACCCAGGCACGGGTTATCCACATGCGTTTAGCGGCCAGGGTTGCCAGATTGGCCCCATTTGGGGCCAAATCGCACTTTTTTGGCCCTTTTCAATCATGGTTGGCCCCAGAAAAATGATTTGGCCCTTTGGCCCTTTTTTGGCCCCATCTGAAATAAACTGGGTCAGTCAGACCTTATTTTGTAAATAAACATTTTTGTTTTCTTTATTTCAAAAAGATTTTTTAGTCAATTATTGCTAAGCAAAATATGCTCACGATAATCTGCCTAGCAATGACAAACCAAGTTTTCTCGCGGGTAGGCCTATGGCACACCTTTTTAAGGCAGATAATCATCATTTTGTCGGCCAAAATGGATGGTTATAGCGACGCTCCGATGCACTCGTTAAAGGCCTCTTTAACTTCTCAAACCAATCCCTATCTCCTAAAAGGTAAGTTTTGTCCCTTCATCTACATAATCAATGCATAATGCTACATTTTTAGAATTTTCTTTGCTATTGATAAAATGTCATTGTGTGTCTACTCTGTCATGTATTGACTTACCTATAAACAATTTGCAACCATTTTCGAATTTTTTTTAATTTTTATTATAGATCGAACTAATTAGGCATATTACCGTCTTTGTCTGTTGTTGGTATCATGAGTGCCGGTGACGAAACCAGCGTGACATCATGTGGGGCATAACACATGCATTGTTTGCTACACACGCCATCACGGCTTTCGCGGGAGAGGGGGGAGGGGGGGGCAGGTTGTTGTTCTCAGGGGCGTAGACTACACACAGTGAGTAACTTCAGCAATCCTAATCCTACTAGCAGTGTAAATGAGTCTCTCACTATTTCACATCATCGCATTTCTATATCTTGTACGCCCACCTAGTAGGCCTTACGAGCGGCCCAATGAAGGGTTGGGCAAGAAGTTGATCACTTTACTATTTTACTGTTAATACGATTCATACTTGTTGCGTTATTACTTGCTCTAAAGTAAGACGTTGGAAAAAGTAAATCATCAGCCGATGTGACATACCACAGAAGAATGTTTGAAGTTTTTCTTTGTGTTTATTTGTTTGTTTAATTTCGAACGGTTTATTTGTAAAGTAAATCAGACTATAATCATGTTTAGTGGAGGTAAGAGAGCGACATCAGATCTTCCCCGTAAAACAAAGACCAGAGATTGACGGGAATTAGCTTGTTTCTGCGAGATGCTAATCACATATAACTTACTTTAATTCACGTCTTCATTGCTAAATCTTTGTGTATTGGTAATTGATTTGACAACATCGATTCCTATTCCCGAGATTAGCAAGACATAGTGACATTTTTAAAAACCCTAATTATAAGAAGTGAGTTCAGGCAATCCTAGAATTTACTGAGACATCAGGCCGGGTCCAGCTTTAAATTATGCGGCGTACAGGTGATCGGTCCTTTCTGGCATTGGAGATTTGTCTTGTGTGGTCACTTGGAATTTCTTAGATTTGATTCTCTTTGATGTTCCCTTAAAGGGGAGGAGGGGGGGTGGGGAGAAGAGACTTCATTCCAACTGCCTTGCAGTCACTTTCTCCTATGACCATTCTTTTATTGTTGGCACTGTTCTATGATATTCAGGGACAGAACGGAAAGGCTGTAGTTTTCTCCGCCTTCCTAACTACTGCTTAGGCTGATCCATCGATAATATACGAATATTGATGGCCTGTCCTTGACTTGCTCGTATGACTCAGAATCAGAGCACATCGCTGTTTACTGTTGTTGGTGGTGCTGCTATTGCTGTTGTTATTCTCTTTATTATTTGTGTTGTTGTTGCTGTTGTTGTCGTCGTCATTGTTGCCAATGGTGTTGTTCTTGTCGTCGCTTTGTAGTTGTTGTTGTGATTGTTATTTTTTGTTATTATTATTGCTGTTGTTACGAAGCTGTTCGGTGATTGATAAAAACAAAAGGAGGTTGCCCGGGAGGGGGGGGGGGGCTCTGTCGAAAGATAATTACTAGCGTTGGCTTGCAGTGGGAGGATTAATTTCAATTAAACCATTATAGAGACTTTATGATTAATCACGTCTGTACAAGTGTCCTCAAAAACACTCATTGATTTCAAGAAGGTTTACATTCCAAATTAATTCAAATGCACGGTGTACACAATTATCCTTTCTACCAAAATTTTATTTGATTTCCTGCGACTGAATTAAGTGATAAGTGGTATCACCGAGGTAGATCTCCAGATCCCAGATAATAACATTCTGTAGAGAACTTAACACTATCGCACTGATGTTTGCCAGTAACTATGGTGGAATATATTGAGTGCCACTAATGCTATCCAGTATCATATGAAAATTTACAGTTACATTCTCATCAGCCTAAATCAGAAGAAATTTACACGAAATCAGGCAATTGTTTCGACAAATGTGACAGAATATGACAATAATAAAGTTGCATGTTCTGCTTATTTGAAATCAGAGAGTGTTTTTATGGACACCCTGTACTTTGTTTGCCTGTGAATTGCCCTGGCCAGTCTCCGATCCCACGCGTTCGAGCTGGCCATCGTATATTTCCGGTCAGCCGTGAGTACAGAAAAAGCAAATCATTCGCGAGTATTTTCTGATAGAAAGTGAAAACATTGTGGCGGAACCTCGAAGCTGGTTCTCGCAATAACGCCCTTGCCCCCGGTGGTCAAAGTGGCGATGTCGATAATATTTTGACAACAGTATGGCATCGGGCGAGAGTGACCGTTGTTACAGAGCATGCCGCTGTCTGGTTGAGATGGTGTTATTGTTTGACAAGGGTGGAGATGGGATGATAGCATCATTTACCTGGGATTGTTTTGTGTTCAATAAATGAACAGTTTATTGCTGTTCTGTCGGTTGATATTGGAGTGTTGTGTTTGTGTGTGTCTGTTTCTGCGTGTCTATGTGTACATTAGTATGTGTGTGATGTGTGTGTTGTTATTGTTTTTGCATTTTTAATCAATTATTGTTAAAAAAGAACAAAAATAAGAAAAAAAGAACTGAGTGACGGTTTGGCTCTTGGTTTTCTCTTATTCCTTCGCCTTATTTCTCTTCCTTCTTTTGGTCTCTCTTTTCTTCTTTTTATCTTTTCCTTCTCTTCCTTTTTTTTTTTTTTTTTCTATTTCACATTGTTTTTTCTTGTTACATTTTATAAACCTCCCCCTTATTTTCAGATATTTAGAATGTTCCACGCCCAACATCGTACATTCTTGCTCCATCAGTCCTCAGTGCACACACATTAGATCTACACGTTTTCTGAAAAGTAATGTCTCTACGTGGATACCCAGAACGTAAACATTCAATTAAAAAACAACAACAACAACAACCACAGCAAACAAACAAACAAAAAGTCGAAAACCAGCAAATATGTTTTCAATAAATTTTAAACGTTTTTATTACTGTATACACATCAATCATACATTTCACGTACGCTTTATAAAAGAATTCTTTATGATTTCTATTTGTAAGGTAGACAGCTCATTATTTTTTTTTTTTCTTTCAAAGTGTTTTTCAAATTCAAACCAAAAGAAAGCGTCAAGCATATGTCTCTAGGTCACTGACGATAAAAGTACAGATCTTTGTTACTTAAATTCATCTGAAAACAAACTTGATATTGTGATGATAATATGATGAATTTTACTGACAATAAATGGAGCACTATGAATATGCTGACAATAAGAATAAATCCAGTGATAATGACGACAACGGTTTTATTGTGTTAGTGGTAGTAGAGATGATAAATGATATTGGTAGAGATGTTGAGAACGATGGTACTTATGGTGATGACAGTGGCAGTGGAGATGCCTTGATGATGGTTATAAAGATGATTGATGGCGATGGTGATGATATAATGTGCTCAATTAAATGTAATCAAATGTCATATCGACAAGGAGGAAACAATTAACCTGAAACTGATGTACAGTTAGGGCAGTGTAAAATTTCAGTTTATGCTGACGTTCTCTAACCTCCAGGCTGCTGTGGGTGTGGCACTCTTAGCTCGGTCTGTCTTTGTCACATACACTGGCACCATGATAACCCTTTTATATTAGGGGGTACAAGAGCGCCGACGCAGTTTGTGGGGTCTAAGATTTTAAGGTAATAAGGATGATAATGAGTTTAACTTATCTGGTTGGTTTTGAAAATTAATAAACAAAGCACCAGATGACTGACTCTTTTAAAGAATTTTTATGAGGTCTGGTCTCTAAGCATTTGCATACACAATTCAAATCAATAATAATAACAATCTTTATCAGCATAAAACACAATCTGATATAATAAGGCATTTAATTGGCCAAGTTGTCACAAAGTAAAACGCAGACAGGGGCAAGTTGTAACTGTGACCCTCCCGCAACCTTGATGCTATGAGTGTAAACATTTTTTTTTTTCCCGAGAATTCCATGATATTATTATGTTTTGCGTAGTTCCCATATTGAAACATTTCGTATTACCTCAGTACTTGCATAAATCTTCTCGTAATGCTGCTCCAAATGAAAATGTTCGCCATGTATTCATATGTGATTCGTTTACATGTGTGCAAGGGAAATTGCGGCCGTGGAATCAGCTGGAGCACAGCGGACATAAACTATTGTCGAACCAGTAGGGCTAATTTTTAACTGCGCTACAGATCA